>JAWPHD010007945.1:0-121526 GCA_037043455.1 Cyrtodaria siliqua
GACATATTTTAAGGGCTATCAGAATTTGGGTTCCATGGAGCCCAGGGGTTACAGGAACAAAAATTACTTAAGCAGCCCTTAAGACAATGCTATAAGGAAGCTAATGGCTAAATAACACAATGCTAGGGTAAGAATTGTAAGAGATATAGACTTGTAAACACAGCTTACACGCAAAATTTGATGTGAAACAGACACATTTTAAGGGCTATCATAATTTGGGTTCCTTGGGAGCCCATGGATTACAGGAACCAAAATTGCTTATGCAGCCCTTAAGATAATGCTATAAGGAAGCCCATGGCCAAATCTGGTTGTGCTAGGATAAGAAATGTAAGAGATATAGACTTGTAAACACAGCTTACACGCAAACCTTGATGTGGGACGCCGACGCCGACGCCTACGCCGACCCCGGGGTGATTACATAAGCTCTCTTATTCTTCGAATAGTCGAGCTAAAAAGGGTTGTCAAAGTCTATCTTGCCGTTCTGGAGAAGAAGATTTTTTCAAAGTTTTGGCTATTTTCAGCAAAGGCGGCCATCTTGAATGTCGGATCTGTAATGTCTCAGCCCTATCAGGAGTATCGATGTGATATTTGAGTACAAGAAATTCGCGGATTCATATGTCTCGCCTAACGGGGGCTGGACTTAAAAATAAAAAGGTCAATGATGCTTAAATGAAAGTTTGTAAACATGTTAGTAACTAAAAACAATGGAGTGTGCAGTTTGCTGAGATGACATTTAAGTGAATTTGTTTAAAAACAAAATGCCATTCTATTAAAAACAATAGGCCCAAGGAGGCCTGTGGTCGCTCGACTAGCTAAAACGGCTCATATATCAAGGGTTGTCGATATCAAATTACCATCAGTTCTTCTTTTAAAACATTGCAAAAATAACAGGGATATTAGGGCCTTAGATCGCTCTCCTGGTAATCATGGGCAATAAGTCTGCTGTGTCTAGTCTGGCATGGGTATTTTTTAATTTGTCCCACTTTCTTCTGTGTATGAAATTTCATAAAAATGAGTGGAACGTGGTGGGTGGGGGGGGGGGGGGGGGGGGGGGGGGCAAATGGCCGCAACGGCTAAAAATAGAATTTCAAAAAACAGTTTGTAGCGACTACTTCTTGAAAACTATAAGTGATATGATATGGGACTTTTTCTAAAATGATCAGCATGACATGATGTTGGTCGTTGTCGAAAATCGTTTTGATTCGATGTTAAACATGACTGTCAGCGGCCATCTTTGTTTACATAGAGTTATATAATGAAAACTTGTAACGACTACTCCTCTGAAACTACTTGACGGATTTTTCATGAAACATCACAGGAATGTTGATCTAGCTATCAAAGACCTATCAGTAGAGCTTCAAGGTTATTGACCTCTTGTTATAGTGTATAATATTGTTTATTAATGATAAGAGGTATAAATTTTGAATTTTTTGAATTTACTGCTAGTGTTTAAAGAATCCACGTTGACAAAACGATATATGGAATGTCGAATCGTATTCAGTTAAGTTTGCACTTTTCGTTTTGTACTGTCTGTCTTTCGGGTATTCTAATCATGGCAGAACCAGATTTTTAGATTGTATAAATGATAACACACAGCTGATTTCACAACCGTTACAGTGTGGACATTTTACAAACGATCTGCATAAAACTTGACTGACAGCGTATACTAGGCTTATTTGCATACTTATAGAATGGTGTTATTCCACTCCCACACCGTAAGTTATGTGATAATACCCCTTATACAACCATGAACCAATCTTGGTTTCTCTATTGCTTGCATGTATCGTCGTCCCACGTTTTATTGCATTACGTTACTCTATGTATCACATAATCAATCGCGAGTGTGTTCTGACAATGTACTGCATGTCACCAAGATAAAAAAAAAAAAAACCACATATGGTTTCAGGAAGTACTTCCGGATCGTACGGTGCTAAAATAGTTCCTTTAAAAAATCCAAAGTTTCTAGTTTGCATGGTTTTTTCCCAAGATTAGTTTTTATTTCATTGTTAAATCTAACCTTAAGTATTTTACTGTGTTTGTCAGGATTATTTCTTTGGAGAGTATTAGCACAGAGGTCAGGTAGATATGTGGTTTTGACAGATGTTAATTTCAAAATACGCATTGTGTGAATGAATGACGCGAAATGTTGAAAAACTGAATCGGTGTTTTATTCCAGATACGGGACCGTTTGCTAGCCAAATGTGTTTAATTCACAGAATAAAAGTGTATTTAAGCGAACGAATGTTGTGGAACTTGTGACTGATCTCCAAATATAGCGATATTGCATTATGTTCAATGGGCTAATTTTCACCTAGATGGACAAAATGCATTTTTCTTATTAATGGCCAAATCCAGTTGATTTTACCTGTGAAAGCTTGCATCTGAGTGAGGAAAAAAAAGCTGATGATAAATTTTTGCATTTTACATCAGAACGTGTTTTTTTTTGCAATTAAAATAGAATGTTTGTGTTTTAGGGTGAACTTTTGGGGGTCCTAGTGAATTTGAGTGGCCCTAAAGCACTTAAAGTAGGCTCTTAAGTATCCTTAAATGGATTATGTGGCAGTAGGTAATAGATCTGTCACATTTTCCACAATAAATGGCAATTTTATTATTTTAAGGTACCGTACGAGGCTAAAATCTGAAAATGTATCGGTACTGACATTTTGACATGACACGACTCTAGGAGGAGTCTTACTTTGTATCGAAAGCCTATGAACCTGTACAATTTGTACGCGATGATGGGTTTTACAATGTAAAACTAAAATATGCAAAAATTTGTGGAATTCAGCATTTATTTTAGTTTTTTGCTAAACATTGTGTAAATCCCACACATTTTTCTTCATTAATTCAGATGAAATCACTATGCAATGACATACAATTGTAATTTCACACATTAATTTTGTATTTTGTTAGAGATAATGGTACAATCCACTGACATATATACTTTTCTGGTGTGTGATTCAGTTTGTCTAGCTGTTGCCCAAGACTTGAATGTATTAGTTGGCTTTAAAACTGCTACAGACATATGGGGTAGGCTTATTTTTGAGTCATTTCTTCAATTTTGTCTTTTTTTCTGGCATTTTATAGCCAAACTGTATATTGTATTGGACATTGTGCTTGTAAATGTGCTCCAAAGCAGCCTTATGGTCTATTTTGTGCATCAAAATTGTCGGAAATTAACAGAATGTCACGGTGTTTCCCCATGAAAAATGAAGAAATTTCATGCATGAGTGATTTTGATATCTACACCCCACATTATATGTATGTTTTAGTTTGGTGTATAGAAGGCATTGTATGCAAACTTGATTGAAATATACCAAACGGTTCATTTATTTTGGCATTTTTTCTAGTTTTGTATAACGCATTTTAAAATCCTTGATTTCTATTAGCCGAATGGTTCTTTGCTTGCAGGAATTGAAATGAAAAGATAATAGTCCTTGCAAAAGCATCTGATTTTCCACTCGGTCAACCTTATTGGTCAGTTAGATGTATTCGATAAATATTTTTTTGCCAAATGTTGCAACTCATTTTAGATGTCAGACAAGTCAGGAAGTACTTCCGGTTCGTAGGGTGCTAAAATAGTTCCTTGAAAAAATCCAAAATTCTAGTTTGCATGTGTTTTTCCCAAGATTAGTTTTTATTTCATTGTTAAATCTAACCTGAGTTTAAAGTAGGTTAAAGTAGTATGTCTGTTGTCATGAAAAGTAAGTATTTTACTGTGTTTGTCAGGATTATTTCTTTGAAGAGTATGAGCACAGAGGTCAGGTAGAGAAGTGATTTTATGTTTATTTCAAAATACGCATAGTGTGAATGAATGACGCGAAATGTTGAAAAACTGAATCGGTGTTTTATTCCAGATATGGGACCGTTTGCTATCCAAATGTGTTTAATTCACAGAATAAAAGTGTATTTAAGCGAATGAATGTTGTGAAACTTCTGACTGATCTCCAAATATAGCCTATATTGCACTGTGTTCAATGGGCTGATTTTCACCGGTCTGACAACTAGATGGACAAAATGCATTTTTCTTATTAATGGCCAAATCCAGTTGTATTTTCCTGTGAAAGCTTGCAGCTGAGTGAGAAAAAGAGCTGAAGTTAAATTTTTGAATTTTACAACACAACATTTTTTTTTGCAATTAAATCAAAATGTGTATATTTTAGGGTGAAATTTTGGGGGTCCTAGGGATTTGGAGTGGCCCTAAAGCACTTTAAGTAGTCTCTCAAGTATCCTTGGGCTTTATATGACGGGATATGACACGACAGTACAAACACTGTATTCAACTGAAAACACTTGTCGTCCAGGTAAGTTCATCGATTATACGCTGCTTTTATCGATTTTTACTGCGCTTATCGTGGCGGTATGCGAGAGGCCTCGATGTACGATACACTCATCTACATTACAAACAGACATAATATATCCTTGTTTTACTGATTCTTTTACATATTTTGCGTTGCCAGAAAGCCAAATAAATAACCTTTATAATGGTGTCATTTTATTCCAACTAACGGTTAAATCAATAGGCAAAATCTTGAGTTGGAACGGAATGTATTGCATTTTCTTTTTTTAACGAATTTACGCGCATCACCTTGTTTTTATTGTTTTGGTCATCAAACATTTATTGTTTAATAAATATTTAAAGATTCATTGTTAGAAAACCAAATAAATAACCTTTCTAATGGTGTAATTGTATTCCAAATAACGGTTAAGTAAATAGGCAAAATCTCGAGTTGGAACGGAAATGTATCGCTTTTTTTTTCTTTTCTTAAAACGTTTACGCGCATCTCCATGTGTTTATTGTTTGGTTATCAAACATTTATTGTTTAATAAATATTTAAATAAGATGCATGGTTAGAAAGCCAAATAAATGACCTTTCTAATGGTGTAATTTTATTCCAAATAACGCTTAAATAAATAGGTAAAAGCTCCAATTGAGAAGGAAATATAACGGATTTTTTCTTTTCTTAAAGTGTTTACGCACATCACCGTGTTTTTATTGTTTTGGTCATCAAACATATACATGTATTGTTTAATGAATATTTACATAAGATGCATGGTCAGAAAGCCAAATTAATAACCTTTCTATTGATTGAGGTTATTTCAAACAATTCTATAAAGGTTAAATGCACGAGGAGAGACAAAATGAAAGCGTTGCCGCAATTATCTAGCGGTTGATTTTATGTTTGTGAGGATAACAATGCAGTACATTTAAATGATTTACTAAGTGAGCAAAATTAAATTAACTTTTTAACTTTTCTGTAGAACAACTGGTAAAACCTCGAATGCATTGTGTGAACAATTAAGAATGGTGTGATTAATGTATTCTATTGGCATAACAATCGATTGAATATTAACAAACACGCATGTATCAATAAAAAAATAATAACTGCTACAGGCATCTGGGATAGGTTTATATATATTGACACCCTATATGCCTCTTGCTTCACCTTCCACATTAATCCATGTCTATTATACTTCTGTGAAACCTTCCATACTAAGCAATGTTTTGTTTATTATACTTCTGCGAGACTTTCCACACAAAGCAATGTCTATTATACTTTTGCGGGACATTCCACACTAATTAATGTCTGTAGTAATCAATGTCTGTCATACATTCAGATTAATACTATAAGTCTCGTCGTCGCCAACTTTCCCATATAAATCTGTATTGATATGTCGGCCTGTGTGTCCTTGACAGAAGCTGCTGGATTTTACAGTACCTTTCAATGGGGTTCGGTAGGCCTTTGATAGTACTGTGCGTTGCAAACTGTATATTTCTAAAATGTTTCACAAGTGACGTGGACAGTATGGCCTCAAGAGCCTCAAACTCGCAACCTTCACAATTCATCGTCACAAGATCAATGTCAAACACACCGAGTCCAAGTTTCATCAGGAATTCCGTAGCATTTGCGACATACAGCGGTGTTTCCCCACCAGCACCGGAAAACTTACTGGTTGCGCATGCGTTGTTACCCTCTATCTTTACCATGACAACCTCGTTCTTCTCGCCGAGTCCAAGATTAACAACAGTCACTCTGAAAGTAATGATATGTTTATAAGAAGTGTATGACCATTTAGTGTTTAAACCAATCAAATGGCTCAGAATTTCAAATACTAGCTACATTAAATTTATTCATGAAGAATTTACTAGCAGCACTCTATATAGGTCACTCGCAGCACTCTTCATAGGTTAGCGAGTGACCTATATAGAGGATATCGATAAACATGTATAGTAAACACTAAGTTGGATAGAGCCTATGAAGAGAAATCTGCATCTTCGCGGTCGGTCGATAAGCTCCCCCTTTTCGATTGCTTAATGGTGGAGATTTCTCTTCATAGCCTCTACCTTATACGAAGTATACAATCATGCTTGAGGTACTTTATAATGCTGTTTCTGTGAAATTGTCTTCATCAACCAATCATGCTCTTCATCACTGAGAAATCATGATCCTTTATGGTGACAGGCTGTTAGTTATGCGAACTAGACAGAAACGTAGACTCGTAGGCCGACGTAACTATTACGCAAGCACTGGCATGGGTTTCTTGACCCTTGTCCATTTCCACTACCTATTCCCTGCTTAAACATATGTGTGTAACCATTAAATAGCACAGTATTGCTCCGTGGTGAAGTCGAAGCAGCCCGTATGATAATTCGGTTACAGACAAGATGGTGTCTCGCCTAAAGCGACAAGTCCATCAAACAAGTTTTAAGAGAAATTCATCTTGATACAATCAAGGGTGCTATATGCATATCAAGTGCATAAATTGATTATGAAAGCCATCCCCCAGAAAGTTACACATTTACAGTAGCATGTAAATTAAAGGTAACATTTATATTCGGGTTTCATAATTAAGTCAACACACATGATCTACTGTAGATTATATGCTTTAATACCAACCTGCTATAAAAGATAGTGGTGTTCTGATTGATTCCCAACACTAATGAGAGATGCTAAACAGAGACTGACCCAGTGATGGGCTGTGTATACATTTATATAAGGCACAGGCATGCATGCACATCAAGTTACAGCCTTCTCATATTAGAAGTTTTTCAATCATGAATGTTTCCCACTTAACAATTATAAATGTGAAGAATTCCATTGATAAGCAGTGCTGAATTTCAGTAATAAATAGTCACCTGCTGTAACAATAAACACATGCTGTTTATCTAAAGTTCATGGCAACAGTTTCAGACACAACCAATTACACACTTTTAATCTGGCTATGGTTTTGATGAGAATGCATCAGATGCATGCATAGATAAAAACTTTTTGATTTAGATAAATATAAAAAAATTGTACTACTGTTGAAATCATCTTGTTTGTATTGAGTAAATATTCAGTAATGAGACTGACTACAATTATCAGTATTAAAGGGACACTGTCCATAAATAAAACTTATTAATCTCATTGATTATTCCCCCACCCCCACCAATTTAAAGGGTATTTCCCCCTGCAGCCCGACCCCTATTTGTCCATAAATAAAACGTATTAATCTCACTGATTATCCCTACTCCCCACCGACCCCCCATCCCCCACACCCCGTGTCCATAAATAAAATGTATTAATCTGTTTGAATTTCCCCCTCCCCTCCACCTCCAAGTGTCATTGAAACATTTAAATACTGCAGAAGGAACTCTAATTTGTGAAAGCTACCGTAACAACTAAGTTAACACAACAGTTTTGCATTAATGAAAAAATCACCTGATAATTGATTAATTATTGTATAATTGATTCAATTATTGTCATCATTATTCCTCTGGGTGGTAGACTAAATGTATAAATGTCTTCCTTCCTCTAGTGCATGTAATGTATATCAAACTTTCTATACAAGGCTATTGTACATCATTATCATTTAACCATAGTTATTTAATACAAAAGTAACATTGTATTTAACTCTTATCTTGCTATGAATGCACAATGAACTGTCCTTTCTTTGAATTTGGACCATTCCATTTATGATACAAAGGGTTGTTTAGGGAAATGACTGATGAGCAGCCAGACAGTGTAAACCCTGGTCACTGCTGGCCGATCTGGGTTTACAATGGATGCAAAGGCTATTGTAGTACCACTTAGCAGGATAGGGTTAAAGTTAAAACAGACATGTCAGTCTGATATACTAAAGCATGTTATTTGTTAACATGCCCTGCAAGTGAGTATTAAAATAATAAAGTAATAATAGTATATAATTATATGATTTTTAAATATGTTTAACAATAACTGTTGTTTGTATCAAAGTTCATTAGGCCAAATAAAATAATAAGTGTGTTTACTGTTTCCCGACCAACCTGTTTTTAGGGGCCAACCCTAAACATTTTATGACCCCTCGTAAATTTTTATTTTTACGTTTTGCATTTTATGGAGTATCAAATCACCCGCCCTATAATCGCTGCAATTACCACATGTCAACTTATCAGTTCACGAAATGACATTTTAATCTAGGGGTGTCAGAGAAATGTATGTAGTAGCATTTTACATGAAATAAGACAATACATGCTACTTCAAATGTTTTCAATAAATAGTAATAATCTTTATTTCCTTCACATGCAGCATATTTAAACAATTAAAATGTAGTGAACATTTTAGAACAAAGCATATCATTCATAAATCAATATTCTTGACCCAGGGGCAAGTATTCCGGTCAGTTCAGTGGCTGGAAATTGTAACAACAACATTTGTAGGCTGAAAGTTATGGAATAATATTGGAATTTATATTGGAACAATGACCAGTGATGTTATATATGAAATTTGAACCCTCTACTCTATAGGACAAAAAAGTAAAATAATTTAACGCACATTTTAACACAGTTTTTGAAGACGGTATATGTATTTAAGTGGCATTGACTCCGACCCATGGTCAGTTGGAGAGCTGGGCGTTATTGCATTAAGACGGACAATGACAAGGAGGTTATATATGAAATTTGAACACTCTGCTCCTATTAAAGAACAAAAAAAAATATAAAAATTTAACGCACTTTAACACATTTTTTCGGGAGACGGTACATGTATTTAAGGAGGGTGATACGTACTGTAATAAGAAAATCAATAACCTGTGATGTTATATATGAAGTTTGAACACTCTACTCCAAAGGACTACAAAGTTATAAGAACTTTAATGCAAACCTTAACCAAAACCTTAACCAAAACCTCAACCATAAATTACTCAAAATCTTAACCAAAACCTTAACGCTAACATTTTGCATTGTAACTTTCTTGTCCTTAGGAGTAGAATGTTCAAATTTTATATATAACCTCCTGGTCATTGTCTTTCCTAATGCCAATAGCATCCAGCCCTTCAACTGACCCTGGGTTGCAAGGAAGCTGATCCTGACAATGAAACACATTGTAAGCATGTGAAGTTGGCTCTGCATTCTGCGTTCAACATTCGCTTTCATTTCTGCGTTCAACATTAGGACCCAGTTCTGCGTTCAACATTTAATAGGGCCGAGTTCTGCGTTCAACATTCGGACCCAGTTCTGCGTTCAACATTCGGACACAGCTCTGCGTTCAACATTCGGACCCAGTTCGGACTCAGTTCTGTGTTCAACATTCGAAACCAGTACTGGGTTCAACATTAACCAGTACTGGGTTCAACATTCTGACACAGTTCTGAGTTCAACATTCGAAGTCAGTTCTGCTTTCAACATTCGAATGCAGTTCGGCGTTGAACATTCGGATCCAGTTCCGCGTTCAACATTCGGATCCATTTCCGCGTTCAACATTCGAAACCAGTACTGCGTTCAACATTCGGATCCAGTTCCGCGTTCAACATTCGAAGCAAGTTCTGCGTTCAACATTCTGATCCAGTTCCGCGTTCAACATTCGAAGCCAGTTCTGCGTTAAACATTTGGACCCAGTTCAGCATTTCAATATTGTTACTTTCGTAATGATATCATTATAACATGCAACTGAGTCGATTAAAGCAGCACTGTTCATACCATTTCATACTTTGTTGACTTCTAACATTTAGCAGTTAACGGATTCCACCAAACGCTAAATTATAACATTTAGCGTTTAGTAATTTTTAACATTTAGCGGAAGTTTTAACATTTCGCGTCAAATATTTCAACATTTAGCGGAAGTTTTAACATTTAGCGGAATTTTAACATTTAGCGGTGCTACAAACGGCAATATTCGCTCATATTGACGTGTAGCGCTCATATTGACGTGTATTAACAACATATTGGGTGTGTAATGTATATTCGTTCGTAATTGGTGCAATTTTCTGTTCATGTCAAAGAAAATATGTCACGTGATGTAAAAACTGTTGATTTCATTGTGAAAATTCCCACGATGTAACGACAATATAAATGCTTTTGGTTATAATTAAATGTTACAACCTATTTTATTGTTCTAATTTAAAAATGAGAATGCTCCTAAAGTCGCGCAATATTAATACGACAAAGTGTAATATTAACCTATAAATCTTGGCGTGCGTCAAATATCTTGATGTGCATTTAAATAAAAACTATAATTGTATTTCAGTACACCGTATTTAGGTCTTATATAAATATTTCGCTAGTTTTGTGTGAATCTGAGTGTCAGATAAATGTTTATAAGCGAAACCAACACGGGCAGCATAATATTAACAACGTAGTCGGTTAGAAATGATCCATGCACGTATTTGGTTTTAGGAAGACCCCTTAAGTTTACAGTGGTTTCACGATGGTTTCATACGGTGTCCGGTTGGGGCGAGATACAATGTCGACACCCGATAATGCGACATCGGGACATTACGATACGACAATGCGACATTGCGATACGACAACGCGACATTGCGATACAACATCGCGACATACTTGTTGCAATGTCGCGATGTCGTATCGCAATGTTGAGTTGTCGTATTGTCGGGTGTCGTATTGTCGCCCACAACAACGCGACATTATGTCGCATTGTCATTATGTCGCCCACGACAACGCGAAATTCTTTCAATTGTCGTTATGTCGCCAACGACAATGCGACATTCTTTCAATTGTCGTAATGTCGCGATGCCGTTGGCGACATTACGGCAATTGAAAGAATGTCGCGTTGTCGTGGGCGCCAAACGACAATGCGACATTATGTCGCATTGTAGTGGGCGACAATGCGACACCCGACAATGCGACAACTCGACATTGCGATACGCATCGCGACGTTGTGATACGACATCGCGACAATTATGTCGCGTTATCATATCGCAATGCGCGTTGTTGTATCGCAATGTCGAGTTGTCGTGTCGCGTTGTCGTATCGCAATGTCGCGTTGTTGTATCGCAATGTCGAGTTGTCGTATCGCAATGTCGCATTGTCGTATCGCAATGTCGCGATGTCGCATTGTCGGGTGTCGCATTGTCGCCAACGACAATGCGACATTGTATCTGGCCCGAAGCGGACACCGTAGTTTCACGGAGGTTTTTGCTGGAGTGCGGAAGCGCTGACGTAGGTGCTTGAGACGGAATACGCGTCATCTTGACGTGACGTAACACACGGACGTCCTTGTTTAGGGCAGTTGTTGGTCAATGCATTCTCTCTCAGACGTTGAAATAGTCTTGTTATATTGCACGTATGCTCGCCAAGATGGACAGACACCATACGCTGCGAAATTCCGATCAACAGCTATCTGACGACATCTTCACACTCCTCTTTACGTTAACGTGATATAAAGAAAACCTTACTAAATACGACAAAAAAACGCTGGATTCTTCATAAACGATGTCATGCGACAAATGACATGCGACAAAATTCAGACAGAAAGTGGCATGTGTTTCCACGACATCACGTGCATCTGTTAATTTTTGTAGTTCATGCTTTAAGAATAATTTTTAAAATGAAATATGGTGGAGGCATCGGTGATGATTTTCGATCACTGGTAAATTAACAAAAGTTTATTTTAACAACAAACACTTCATTATACTGACCCTAGAAAGTTGCGTTTCTTTTTTCCTTAAATATACCTTTGACCTTAATCATTTGATGGGTAATTTGACCATTGACGAACATTTCTACGACATCGGCACATTAAAGGGAATCCGACAATTTGAGAATAACAAACGCAGGAATGTACGCTAAGACATGTGCCATTACTGATGAGCAGCTCTTCATTTAGAGAAAAATGAGCGCAAATACCTTATAAGGTAGCCATAAGATGAACGTTTTTTCCGTTGCATGCGAGAAAGAGAAACCTGGCGATGTGGAGGTAAAATGCCATTGTGTGCTTAAAAAAACTAATCTCCAAATAATGGTCATATAATAATGTATATGTGCCGCTTAAAGGTAAAGTTTCTTTCACGGGTTCTTAAAATACTCGTGATTGAATATGCGTAAAATGAATTATGAGTTGATAACTCTTAATTCGACGCTCCAGTTTCGGGGTTTGACTCGACTGGTTGAAACCGTTTATATTGTGTTTATAGAGTTTGTATTCCCAAAATGGGTAAATTATTTATATACCTCGTCGTCAGAACGTTTAGAAATGATGTCCATATGTTGTAAAATGTGGCTGCTGTTGGCGGGATGACTACTTTAACACAGTCATGAGTTAATATTTTGGTAAAATGCTCTAATTTTGAGATGACCCGAATATTTACCTAGGACTCTATGGTGTGAGTAGGCGAACAGTATTTGGGTGGACGAGTTAAGGTGTAATGATGATACTATTGTTTCTGACCATCAGATATTTCGTGTGTAGTCTGGTGGTAATACATATTTAGAACAACAAAACCCTTGGGTAAAATGCCTAAATCGAGATGTTATAATAATAATAATAATAATAATAATAATAAAACCGGACATCCGTTAGTCCTTCCTAAGTAGAATTTACGTCCTCAGACCTGGGTCCGTATTCATTAAGCTTCTTAACAATATCTTATCATTTTTTAAACACATTATCTACCATTTTAAGACATCTTCTTTATATGTTTAATAATGCTATAGATTAATAAACCACAGCGCAAACAGTTATCTTAAAATATATGCTGTTTAGTGTCGTTGAGAGGTTAACTAATATATTCTACTTAAGTTGCTTTATGAATACCGGCCCTGGCTATTATTTAATTTCCTTCCTATCACCAACACAGTCACAATCTTCTAACGTCCATATTCGCTCGTGAATTTTATCGCAATATCGTATGATTTACCTCGGGTTAGCGATGAATTTCTGCTTCAAAATGTTTGCGTATTCTTCAAGCGGCTCCAGTACGATATACCTCGGGTTGTACAACTTTACAAACTCGCCAGCATCGTTACCTTGGTTACCTTAAATATAAGAATGAGTAAACAAACCTAAAACAGTATGCAGATAAAATATATACTTCTGCGATTCAGATAATATTAGTGAACTCTGTAGATCTACTAATATTTTCTTCTGAACTGTTGTCTACACTGACTACTTTCTCCTAGTTTATACATGCATTCGCTCGTTTTTCTTGACAACTTTATATATATAGTTGACATATTTTAAAAGTTGCATTAAACATAAGCAACTGCAGTCACCGACGTTCATTCTTTCCTGAGTTAGTCCCAACCACTCATGGCCATCGTGTGACAAGTGGTATCTTCCCTGAGTTACCACCACTCATGGCCTTCGTTTGACAAGTGGTATCTTTCCTGAGTTAGTCGCAACCACTCATGGCCATCGTGTGACAAGTGGTATCTTCCCTGAGTTAGTCCCAACCACTCATGGCCATCGTGTGACAAGTGGTATCTTCCCTGAGTTAGTCCCAACCACTCATGGCCATCGTGTGACAAGTGGTATCTTCCCTGAGTTAGTCCCAACCACTCATGGCCATCGTGTGACAAGTGGTATCTTTCCTGAGTTAGTCCCAACCACTCATGGCCATCGTGTGACAAGTGGTATCTTCCCTGAGTTAGTCCCTTCCCTGAGTTAGTCCCAACCACTCATGGCCATCGTGTGACAAGTGGTATCTTCCCTGAGTTAGTCCCAACCACTCATGGCCATCGTGTGACAAGTGGTATCTTCCCTGAGTTAGTCCCAACCACTCATGGCCATCGTGTGACAAGTGGTATTTTCCCCAAGTTAGCCCCAACCACTTATTGCCATCGTGTGACACGTGGTATCTTTCCTGAGTTAGCCGCAACCACTTATGGCAATCGTGTGACAAAGGGAAGTTAGTCCCAACCACTCATGGTCATCGTGTGACAAGTGGTTGATTCTTTCCTGAGTTATTCCCAACCGCTCATGGCCATCGTGTGACAAGTGGTATCAGAGAAGTGGGATTATCGACACAGGGCCAAGTTGCTCAAAGATCGGTTAACTTAACCGAGTGTTAAGTCAAAATTTCAAATCACTGAATTTCTGATAAATGAATATTTCTACCAGACTTTGGCATGTGAAAGAAGAAATGAAAATTACAAACATTTAGAAGTACAAAACATGTTTTTACGAGAAAACATACTCTGAAAGTTTACACCAACCAAGGATTAAACTAACCGATCGTTGAACAACTGGGCCCAGCAGGAAGGTAAAGAATCGGTCAGTGGTCTTTATTATTAAATGTTGAATTTCTACTTAACATTTTAGAATTGTGTATGTACGACCAAGCTGGACAAAAAGTTAAGACGAGGGTTGAGAGCCTAAACTGCAAGCTGTTTTACCTCCCTTGATTATAATAATGAGAATGACGAGCAATGCGTTCTACTCATTTTGTGACACTCGTGAAGTATTGTATTGATTTGAGAGCTATTTATACAATGTACAATATATACACATTTCAAAGTTTCCGTAAGGTTTGTGTCCACTTTGAGATATAAATATTGTATGTAGTGTGAACGTCTTGTGTTAGCTAGATACTATACTCAGTTGCAAAAGAAACTAGACACTTTGAATATTTTACTTTACAACCTATCCTATTTATCAAGCGACAGTCCCTTAATGTTTCGACCTATTGAAAAACAAATGACAACATGATATTGGCAATGGAATAATAAAAACTTTGGTACCAAACATGACATATTCATTCTGGAATTTGTCAATTTAATTCTAAAAACGCTTTATACAATTAAATCTAAACAAAACTCAGTGTCCACTTTCTTTTGCAACTGAGTATCCATTAGTAGTCGTGTTTGTACAACTTGTCCGATGATGATCCCTGGTATTAACTGCGGACACATTGACTTACAATTAGTGGAGTAGACACTTTAGTGAATTGGTTATAGTTATAACAGACCTGTACAACTAACTACGATAACGACTATGACTTCAGATTAAATACTAAGCACGAGAACCTGTTAGGGACTGATCTCAAAGTTGTATAACGACCTGGGTTTTAGTAGACTCACAGGGGGTTTGTGTAGAAAAAAAGCCAATAAAAAATCAAATTAAAAAATACATATTTATATTTCTGTCAATATATATATATATATATATATATATACGTCATATGCATCGACCTTTCAGACTATTTTTTCTTAAAACAGTGTTCGATGCAACCACCCGGACTCGGCTGGAGTTTTAAAGGGGCTTGCCTGAATAACTGCTCACTAAAAACGTATGAGAGGAGGGTACACATCAGATGCAGATCCAAGATTTTGGTTGGAGTATTTGTGTGTGGGAGGAGTGTACTCCGGCATGCATGCATAGTTTATACGTGTGGCATTTTAGAGGGTGAGGGTGTCGGGTCCGCCCTATCCTTGAATCCGCCTTAGTACATGATAAATACACTTTAATCCGCTATGTCTTACCCTAAAATTGCCGCCGTAGCCGGGATAGTGAAGACGCTGCGTCCAAAACTTTCTCGCCTCTCACTCCTGCGGGTTCGAATCCCACTGGGAGCTCGAATTGTCAAGTGAGAAAGTGTCAATTCTTAATGTTTTGCTTTATGGTGTGGAAAAATATTGATTTTTTCTATTTTAGATGGTCTAAACATAATGAAAGGAACTAAAATTACCCATTATTTACAAGAATATTTATTACAGGACAGCAAAGTGTGCTATCCTAGGTTACTCACCAGGATACATTCAAAGGGACATTTTTGCAATTTTGCTCTTTTTTTAAGTCGCGGCATTCTGTTATTTATTTTTTTACACATTTGAATAGTGCAAATAAATGGTGTGGAAAAATATTGATTTTTTCTATTTTAGATGGTCTAAACATAATGAAAGGAACTAAAATTACCCATTATTTACAAGAATATTTATTACAGGACAGCAAAGTGTGCTATCCTAGGTTACTCACCAGGATACATTCAAAGGGACATTTTTGCAATTTTGCTCTTTTTTTAAGTCGCGGCATTCTGTTATTTATTTTTTTACACATTTGAATAGTGCAAATAAATTGCTTTACATATTCCTAACTGTTGATTATTTTCACCAATAAATGTATTTAAACCTATGATATTACTGAAAACACAAACTGTACTATCTTTTATTTCAATATCTGACTTTAAATATTTGAAAAACTGAACGTGCGCTTATCGAATTGAATGCACACAAGAACAATCGAATTTATCAGTTAACCCTAACGTCAAAATGGATGAGGCCGCCACTATTTAAGGTTAGTTTTTTCTTTTACATGTATGTTATACATGAGTGCTTTATGGTAAATTTGACATTTGCGTTTAAAACCGCATAAACGCCGAATAAAACACGCGCTTCGTGGATTCCGGCAAAACTGAATAAACAGCGAAAATATGCGAATTAATTCGTGTATTTACATTATTTTCCCGTCGCTATAATAGTATCAGCAAAAATTCTAATGATAACAAAACGTAAAAGAGAAACCACTACTGTCCGTGTCTTTTCATGCAGTTGAATATCCATTTTCTGTTAAGACACACCGGATGCAAGCGCAGTGCCTGCTTGCAACTTGCGTACAGTTCGTTCAACAATCTCTACCCAGAGTTGTCGTTCCTTGTATACACAAACACTTCTGTCAACGTCTCAGCAAATACCAAAAATCTTGGCAAACGATGAAAAACGATGAACATGTCTTGATGGCACTAATATTTTTCTGAATTAGCTTTATATGAAATGCTTAAATTACAAAAGAAAACAAATTTTCGTCTTGAATGTTTTAAATATACAGTAAAGTATGCTTATGTAAAGTATATTGTGGTAGAATAAAGGTTTGTACTTTGGCATATCACTTCGCCATCAAAACATGAAAATAGGCAACACCAAATCGTTCATAAAGGTTTACAGTACATCGTTTTGCCTTCAGTATTTTCCAGTATCACATAGCTCTTAAACCTACCTAAATTAAATTAGTAACTTAAAATGCTACTATCTTAGAAATTGACAGAGTTCAATGTAATGGCATCTGGGAAAATTGTTTGTTCACCTCCTTGGTGCGGAATAGCACTTTGTAATGGCCTCTGAGAGAGATTGTTCGTTCACCTCCTTGAAGCGGAATAGCCACTTTCTAAAAATTTGAAAAATGAAGTATATTCGAGATTAAGCGCTATATTGTTTCAAAGGAAAGTATCGAGAAAAACGAAAAATATTAAATTAAGTAAACCAGTTTGAAAGATGGTAGGAAGCGAATATCAACTTTATTAGGTGAGGCTTAGAAAGGAAGCATGGCGAATAACTGGTTGTTTTTAAAAATGATATATTGCACTGTAAACCGTCTCATCGTATCATGTACTAGTATGACAACTAGTTCAATAAATTCTAAAATAATGGTTGAATGGTGGTGTACGTTATTTTCAGCACATTTTAGGCTATATATGACGGTCGATGTTTTGTAGTAGTGGCAGACCACCCATTACATTGGCCCATATATAGTGATGCGCAAACGCTTGGTCGAGCATTCAAGGCGTATTGCCTGTTGAGACAACCCCTCTGTTTTAGTCGGTATTCCTTATCGTAATCCGTACCGTAGTTAGTTGTACATATATAACTTATAGCGCACAATGTCGATAACATGACATACATTCACTAAGGAACTTACGGGGAATGGGCAAGGCGTTAGGTTAACACGGAGATGGGCTTAGGAAGTTTGTCAGTGACGAACAGGCTAAAGCAAGGGAATTTATACCTAAAGAAAGAGAATTAGCAAAGGATGAACGAGATGTCCAAAGTAGAATAGTACAAGAGAGGTTAGAATTAGAAAGTAGATTAGCAAAAGAGAAGCTTGAGGTTGATAAAGAGGTTGTAGAATTGCAAAGTTTTTTTTTGGCCAAAGATAAGCATAAGACAGATAAATAGCAGATAGAATTAGCAAGGCATTTAGAACAGGATATGTTTGAAACATATGGTAGACTAAGGCTAAGATGGATATGGAGATTAATAAAGCCGACTTAGATCGCTTTAGAGTTGTTTATAACGGAGAAAGATATTAAGAACAGTAAGAATGTAGATATAGTTCTTCTGGAAAGTTAAAAGGCCCGAAGTTGCCATACTTTGATGCTGACAAAGATAACATGGACAGTTATTAGTCACGGTTTGAGCGATACGCAGAGTTTCGTAGATAGATCATCCTTACCTCCAACTTCCAGCAGCACCGCGTCCTCCCTTTTCAAGTAAGTATGGTGCGTCCGTCTGATATGTTCAGCTTTTCCCCAAAACTTCGAGCCATTCTGATCCCTATCACGTGGTCCATTTTGTACGCATGTGCGGAATCGAACTTCCTCTTCCGGCGTTAAATTTGTATTAATACGCACTACCCCGGAATAAGCTATGGCTCCATATTTACGTCGCAGTTCATTTATAAAGTTTCCCGTTTCATTCTTGTTCTTTATATTACTCAAATCCACAAATGGGACACTGCCTTGGGGTTCATTTGAAGTGTATGTATTCTGTAACAATAATTGGGGCGAGGAACTTCTTTGCTCCACGCTGGAATTCTTTTCGGAAAAGATTTGAACGGCAATGTAAAGACATGTAACCAGCCCACCCGCCCCTGCAGTATACCGCAAAAAACGCGTCATCCTCGATTGCATGGTGTCAGGGAAAAATATCTGAAAAGAAAATAAGACAGACACAAATAATTATAGAATTTCGTCTTTGTCGTTTCGGTAATTTACGCATCGGAAAAATGAAACAAAAGGCAAATTAATATTTTGCGTGCAGATGTGTGCCTGTAGGTCTCAATAAACAGTTATTTCCCTTGCCAGTCACGGTAGGTCACGGTATACACGGTAGGGGTAGGTCACGGTAGGCACGGTAGGTCTGTGGTATTCGGTTCACGTTTATTTCTTAAAATATGCAAATATTTTCTGTTTTTTTGTTGCAGGTGACAAGAATGGGACAAGTTCATGATTTCATACAGGTTTGGATAAAAGTTCTACAAAAAAGAATTCTAATTTTTAAAGCAGCATAATTTTGCATTGAAAATGCCCTATCAAAAATAACTTTCGCACGTGATTTGTTTTATTAAAACGCAAATTTCAATCAAAATATCCCAAATGAATCCGTTTTATGATGGAAATATAATATTTTGAAGTTTTATGGGGATTTGTTATGATTTGGGTAATTTAATCCAACCAGAATCTACCTTACAATCTGACGATATGCTCTACTTACAGTTTGTCGATTAAGTATGGAAGCTTTAATGTACCCCAGTAAATATAACGACATACATTAAAGCTTCCATAACTATGTGATATAAATATGTCGATTTAAAATCTAACAAACGATAAAACAATTCGAGTTAACGTCATGTTTTAATTAAATCCAATTTACACCGGAATGATTAGCCTCGGTCAATCGACCTGCTTCTGATTTCTTTGCTACGCTATGTTTCATGTATTCTAGTCTCGGACAGTTTGTTTGATTGTTTGTTTGTATGGTGTTTTAAGTAATTTTCAACACATGTAAGGTTATATATGACGGTGACTTGTTTGTGGTTGAGGCAGAGTACCCATTTTTCTTTGGTATAACTCACAGAGAAAGGTGCAAGCGAGCTGCTCCTGTCTGTGTCCTTTCCGGCCAGGATGGTCATTGCGACTTCGCTAATTGCTAAAATCCCGCCTCTTGTGTTAACTGCAAGAGGTCCCACGGGGCTTTCTCTAAGGATTGTCCGAAGTGGAAGCACAAGAGGGAAATACGGAAGGTTAATATTAAAAAGAACATTTCCTTCCCAAAAGCTAGACAATTTGTTGAGACTCAGAGTCTTGTTCCAACCGCTCCATCTGGCATATCGTACACTAATGCGAGTAGAGTTGAGAAACCAGCTACCAGGTCTACCGCGACACAGACAGTGATATTCTGGCTAATAGACTCCAACAAGTTTGCTACTATTCCACTCTCTGTTCAGAACTCCTCTAAAAGATATTCAGCCTCTCAAACAGTGGTCCTCTTAAATAAGCCTGATGTGGCTCACAAACCTACTGTGGCTTCCAAGCCTAGCACTCCTTCAAATATATATATCCTCAACAACTCTTACGTCTACTACATCTACTTCATCTATTTCGAAATCGGCGGACTCTGGTGCAACTAAGAGTCCAAACCCGACAAAGAGTTCGTCAAGTCCGACGAACTCTTCCAAGACGAACTTTTCTACGGAGAATTGCTGCCACGGACGTGGCAGTAAGGAAAAATAATTCTTCCGAGTTTATGCTAATAAGGTCATATACATATGTTCACCACCATGAGACAATGTTTCGCGACCAAAGCAAAATGCCTACCCTCAAGGTCAAGGTCACACTAACACTAAGAATGTTTTTGCTGTAATTGATTTTCATCTTTAGATCCGAACCGATAGGGGACGTTATACATTGTAGACCAGAAGAACCTTTCACACTGCATACAGACAATACTAGTCTTATACACAATATAAATGCCATAATAACTTCATACACTGAATACAGACCATGAGAACATCATACACTGTATACAGACCATGAGAACATCATACACTGAATACAGACCATGAGAACATCATACACTGAATACAGACCATAATAACATCATACACTGAATACAGACTATGAGAACTTTAAACACAATATACAGGCCATACAAGCATTATACAATGTAAACAGACAATAATAACCTTATACGCTGTATGCACACTAGAAGAACCTGATTTATACACTGTATACAGACCATAAGAATCGTATACACTGTTTACAGGGCATAATAGCTTTATA
Organism: Cyrtodaria siliqua; assembly: GCA_037043455.1. Classification (NCBI taxonomy): domain Eukaryota; kingdom Metazoa; phylum Mollusca; class Bivalvia; order Adapedonta; family Hiatellidae; genus Cyrtodaria; species Cyrtodaria siliqua. Next base: position 21,028 of record JAWPHD010007945.1, read on the forward strand.
CACTCTGTACAGATCATAATAATAGTATACACTGTATACAGACCATAAGGACCTTATACACTATGAACCCTAGCTACATGCACTGTGTACAGACCATAAGGACCTTATACACTATGAACCCTAGCTACATGCACTGTGTACAGACCATAAGGACCTTATACACTATGAACCCTAGCTACATGCACTGTATACAAACCATAAGGACCTTATACACTATGAACCCTAGCTACATGCACTGTATACAGACCATAAGGACCTTATACACTATGAACCCTAGCTACATGCACTGTGTACAGACCATAAGGACCTTATACACTATGAACCCTAGCTACATGCACCGTATACAAACCATAAGGACCTTATACACTATGAACCCTAGCTACATGCACTGTATGCAAACCATAAGGACCTTATACACTATGAACCCTAGCTACATGCACTGTGTACAGACCATAAGGACCTTATACACTATGAACCCTAGCTACATGCACTGTGTACAGACCATAAGGACCTTATACACTATGAACCCTAGCTACATGCACTGTGTACAAACCATAAGGACCTTATACACTATGAACCCTAGCTACATGCACTGTATACAGACCATAAGGACCTTATACACTATGAACCCTAGCTACATGCACTGTGTACAGACCATAAGGACCTTATACACTATGAACCCTAGCTACATGCACTGTGTACAGACCATAAGGACCTTATACACTATGAACCCTAGCTACATGCACTGTATACAAACCATAAGGACCTTATACACTATGAACCCTAGCTACATGCACTGTATACAGACCATAAGGACCTTATACACTATGAACCCTAGCTACATGCACTGTATACAGACCATAAGGACCTTATACACTATGAACCCTAGCTACATGCACTGTATACAAACCATAAGGACCTTATACACTATGAACCCTAGCTACATGCACTGTATACAAACCATAAGGACCTTATACACTATGAACCCTAGCTACATGCACTGTATACAAACCATAAGGACCTTATACACTATGAACCCTAGCTACATGCACTGTGTACAGACCATAAGGACCTTATACACTATGAACCCTAGCTACATGCACTGTATACAGACCATAAGGACCTTATACACTATGAACCCTAGCTACATGCACTGTATACAAACCATAAGGACCTTATACACTATGAACCCTAGCTACATGCACTGTATACAGACCATAAGGACCTTATACACTATGAACCCTAGCTACATGCACTGTGTACAGACCATAAGGACCTTATACACTATGAACCCTAGCTACATGCACTGTATACAAACCATAAGGACCTTATACACTATGAACCCTAGCTACATGCACTGTATACAGACCATAAGGACCTTATACACTATGAACCCTAGCTACATGCACTGTATACAGACCATAAGGACCTTATACACTATGAACCCTAGCTACATGCACTGTATACAAACCATAAGGAACTTATACACTATGAACCCTAGCTACATGCACTGTATACAGACCATAAGGACCTTATACACTATGAACCCTAGCTACATGCACTGTATACAAACCATAAGGACCTTATACACTATGAACCCTAGCTACATGCAATGTATACAAACCATAAGGACCTTATACACTATGAACCTTAGCTACATGCACTGTATACAAACCATAAGGACCTTATACACTATGAACCCTAGCTACATGCACTGTATACAGACCATAAGGACCTTATACACTATGAACCCTAGCTACATGCACTGTATACAAACCATAAGGACCTTATACACTATGAACCCTAGCTACATGCACTGTATACAGACCATAAGGACCTTATACACTATGAACCCTAGCTACATGCACTGTATACAAACCATAAGGACCTTATACACTATGAACCCTAGCTACATGCACTGTATACAAACCATAAGGACCTTATACACTATGAACCCTAGCTACATGCACTGTATACAAACCATAAGGACCTTATACACTATGAACCCTAGCTACATGCACTGTATACAAACCATAAGGACCTTATACACTATGAACCCTAGCTACATGCACTGTGTACAGACCATAAGAACCTTATACACTATGAACCCTAGCTACATGCACTGTATACAAACCATAAGGACCTTATACACTATGAACCCTAGCTACATGCACTGTATACAAACCATAAGGACCTTATACACTATGAACCCTAGCTACATGCACTGTATACAGACCATAAGGACCTTATACACTATGAACCCTAGCTACATGCACTGTATACAAACCATAAGAACCTTATACACTATGAACCCTAGCTACATGCACTGTATACAAACCATAAGGACCTTATACACTATGAACCCTAGCTACATGCACTGTGTACAGACCATAAGAACCTTATACACTATGAACCCTAGCTACATGCACTGTATACAAACCATAAGAACCGCATACACTGTATACTTTATTATTCACATATCCTTTTTATTGAGGTTGGTGTACTTTTTATATCGTGAAACAACTAAGTTTTTCTCGATTTAACATTTTAGTCGAGTTATTTTATTATATAATAAAATATAATCACGACTCCGGTTTTGGCGTTTTACAAGTAAAATGTTGACGTTATATCCATACAAAATAGCAAAATTCCACATATATATTATACATATTATACCTTATATTAAGACGTTATAACGAAATACATATGTCATGAAAAAAAGTATTAGGGGGTCCCTATGCGCTTCCATACGACTACGCTTCCGTATAAATGTATTTGCTTTGTATAATGATTAAAACTCGTGACAAATTAAAATGCTGTATTATATCATATGAACAGGCTCAGTCGAGTGTACAGATATTTATCGACTTCAACCCATTGTACGCTGATCAATGGTGTCTGGTTTTCTTTCATTACATTTCAATGAAATAGCTTACGTAACCTGTAACTGATATTTAGCAGATCGTATTTACAAATATGTCTCTTCATAAGTCATTTAGGCGAAACGATGGCTGAAATTGTTAAACATTTAAACACAACTACATGTAGCTGGAGGCATACAGAAAGTAAATCACTCCGATATTCATGCCTGGTGTAGTCGAAAGGAGTTCCCAAATATATAATCCCTAACTTTTTTTGTGATAAAAGGCATTTTTGAGTATTTAAGGCCTGTTTTTCTGGCTGAAATGACTTTATTGACTTGTTTGTGATAGCTAAAAACCATTTGCATGGTTGTATGATGATTTTATTTGTCAACTTGACAGTTTTGAAAGTGAAAGTAGAACACATTTAAGAGGTGCCGAATGAACGCAGTTTGTTCACGGTATCAACAAAGATCAGAATTTTATATGCCACATGACCCCTACTATTCTCAGCAGTTTTCTAGAGAGGCAGGTCTCATGACTAAGAACATGTAAGTGAATCTTAGTTTGAACTTCATTTTGAAAAATGGCTAACTAGAAAGCTTGGACAATATTGCATTGGACTCAATGGGATTTGATTTACTTCTGGTACACCTGGAGGTTTTAAAATCGGTACATATGCCCTAGATTGGTTTTCTCTTTGGCTTGCTCTTTGGTAAACAGACTGTGACGCATGTAAGTGTCGATAAGCATGCTTTACAACTCGAATTTCTAGAGAACTCGTCTAAAAAACGTGAATGGTAATGTTGAAATGTTACCGTTTCAATTGCTGAAATAACGTTTTCGTAAACCAGTCTACTGAAATGTAGCATGTAGTCATTATTATAATATGTTTATTAGCGATTAAACCATCCATCTGCCCTCAGTAGCGCAGTTGATTAAGACGTCGTTTTAGTGCCGGGGAAGGGAGGGTTTAAGCCTCTGATTTCCTTTTTTTTTTTAATTTTCATTATTATGGTTTTCATTATTGCTAATGGTAAGGTAGCAACAGTTCCTTTACATTTTTCACTTTGATAGCGAAATCTTATAATTACACATGGTAACAGTGAAAAGTTAATATGTGTTGTAATGCGCACACTAACGCACATGTGAACAATTGTATTTCTGACATTTCTGTGCTGATGTGTATTTCCAGCACGTCGTGTTACAAGGGTGAATTGTAACCAATATGAAGACATGTCAAGGTATTTGAACAGAAAGAAGGAGGTCGCCCACATTGATTCAAAATGCTGGTAGGAAGGTAAAATGCTTGGTAAAAATCGGGAAGAATGTAAGAAAAAACGGTCGTGGCGTGTTTATGTCTCCGTGACAACATTTATTTTTTCAGTATATTTTTATTACCCGTGTCTTGATGTCTCTCGACAGCTATTTTACGCTTGCGTAAAACCTTGCTTGTATATCTGTTTATATATCTTTACAATAACATATACGTGTATCGTTTCCTGATCTGCATGTGGACTTATTGTTAGAGGTTTCCTTTTGATGAGATGTACGTTTATTTACACCGTAAATAATCATGTCTTATAATACATAAATATGTCTATCAACAAAATATGACGAATGAATCATGTACGCGCAATAGATCAAAATTACTGTAAACGAGTGAATGACTGTGATTGAAGTATCAGACAATGAGTATCCATTGATATTGCAACCTCGATCAATTGAATAGGTATATATTATAATGTATTATTTATTTAATATTATTATAATTCAATTAACACTAACCATTAAAAAACATTTCCATACAAAACACACTTCAAAGAAGAAAATGAAGGGGGGAGGGTGGGGGTGGGGGACTGTAAACGAGTGAATGACTGTGATTGAAGTATCAGACAATGAGTATCCATTGATATTGCAACCTCGATCAATTGAATAGGTATATATTACAATGTATTATTTATTTAATATTATTATAATTCAATTAACACTAAACATTATAAAATATTACCTTAGGGGTGGGTGGTGGTGGTGGTGGTGGGGGGGGTGGGGGGGGGGGGGGGGGGGGGGGGGGGGGGGGGGGAAGGGGGGGGGTGGATGTGGGGGTGGTGGTGGTGGTGGTGGGGGGGGGGGGGCATGAGATGGTTCAACGTTAAAGATACAACAACTATATGCTCAATATTGCAGAGTACTACACGTCCCCTACCGGGCATTTTTTTAGTAACTTTGATCTTGACCTTGATCATAAATGCTTTTCATATAAGCCACATAAACACCAAGTTTCAGGCCAATATCTCATTCCTAAGTAAAGTTAATGAGCAGAAACAGTTGTTCTCTGTTTAGTAACAGTGAACTTGACCTTGAACTAATTGACCCCAAATGCAATCACACGTTTCCTTTTCAGATAAGCTACTAACACCTTTAAACTTTCATTACAATACCTCATTCCCAAGTAAAGTTATTGAACGGAAACCATGTTTCTATTTTTAGCAACAGTGACCTTGACCTTGACCCCAGGGAGCCCAAATGCAATCCCAAGCTTCCTTTTCATATAAGCTACCTAACCATAAGGGTTCATTCCAATATCTCATTTCAAACTTAAATTATTGAGCGGAAACCATTTATCTATTTTTAGTAACAGTGACCTTGACCCCAGTGACCTTAAACGCAATCTCAAGCTCTCTGTTCATATAAGCTACCTAACCATAAAGTTTCATTCCAATATCTCATTCCAAACTTAAGTTATTGAGCGGAAACCATTTATTTATTTATTAGTAACAGTGACCTTGACCTCAGTGACCCTAAATGCAATCCCATGCTTCCTCTTCCGTTTTGTGGCAGACCTCCCATTTTTCCTAGGTAGAACCAGTATTGGATACATCCCGCCTTCAGTAAGAATCGACACTGTATCACTTACAATTTGAGATCCCAGTGGGAGTCGAACTATTGCACAACAGTTTAAAGTAAGCCATGTGTATTTATTAGTCTGTCATGATGTAGTCCGCCAGGTCACATTTATAATCAATAAATCGGGGATTTTTAAATAACAAAACATAATATATTGTTAATTTATCGTTAACTATAGCCTTGGCGTTAATAAATTGACTACGTCGAGCTCTCGATTAAAGATTATCACACAGACGCCAGTTTTAACATTATAACATAAGCAAAGTTAACATAATAATATATCAAGTCACGGGTGTTAAGGGTGCCCTCTGGTGAATATCAGAACAGTAAGAATTTTTAATTTCCCTGTTTTTTATGAAGACTAACATATTACTAGTTAGTTTCTGGAAAAATAATGATGGGTCGGTGATTTAACTTTTTCGCAAAATTAATCTTTAGTAATACACTCTTCACAGTGTGGTTTTAAATTCTGAATCAGCTGCAAATTGTGTATGGCAACTTATATGTGTGTAGTGTGGTTTGCAGAACAGGTATCGATTTTCCGTCTTTTTTAATGTAATAGTTCATACTTTAGGACGAAAATTAAGTGTTGTGGTATTTTTATCACCATCTGAAAAATTATTACATCCCTTGTCATTACCCCACCCAGTTTACTATAAATTGCATTTTTAAATTTGTCTTCAATCAATTTTTCATGATAAAGGAACAGTAAACTTTTTGAGATATTTTGTCTACAATATATACAAGACCTGAGTTTTAGAATGAAAAAATAAAAATTGGGGGTCGGTATGCATATAAGAAAGATATTCAATAAAAACTGAGAAAAAAATGTGCTTTTTTAGATTTCGACGAGCTCTGACATATAACGGCATAGGTCTGTAACAAATAATAGGAGCAATACTTTTTATTGCTGTCTCTTTATATCCTAACACATGTCTTTGTAATAAAGTTTAAATTAATTGAATATCTTAAACGGTTTTTGAGAAATACCATCTTTTGTACCCCTACCCCCCATTTTGGCTTATGTTATAAATTGTCAATTTTGGTAACAAAATGTGAGGTCAAAAAAAAATCTAAACAATTTTCGTTTTTTTTGCACTTAAATATCCCTATTGGGCATTAGTTTGTTACTGTATAATTATTTTTGCAAGTTTTATTATAATTTTTGAAATATAACAAATGTAAATTTCCGGAAGTGCAAAAATCCAAAACCTCAGCAGTGGCCACCCTTAGAACAATATTGGAAAAAAAATGTTGTCACGGAGACATAAACACGACACGACCGTTTTGTCTTACATTCTTCCCGATTGTTACCATCAGTTCTTCTTACCAAGCATTTTAAATCAATGTGGGCGACCTCGCTACTTACATATTGATTACAATTACCTTGTAACACGACGCGCTAGAAGTAATCGCGCTAGAAGTGAACATCACCACAGATACGTGTGCGTTAAAGCGTACTTTTAATACAACACCAAGCTGTTACCATGCTGAATGACAAGCAGATATACACACGCATGTGCTGTACTTAGTGGCATACACTGAAACATGGCTTGGCCTAACTAGCCTTGCCTCATTGGCCATGCCTGGTTTGGCCTAACACTTGTTTACCTTAATTGTTATTGTTCCAGGTCATGTCCTTAGTCAGGTTTGATTGACCAACTTCACAATGAGGGGCATTCACAAAGGTCTAAACTTCAGATACCTATATTTCATCCTGTTATTTGATTGAATTAGCATTGCTTATGATATGTCAATGCTTTTAATCATGAGAAACGTGTAGAAGGAAGGAACATAAACTTGTGCAAATAGGAAAACAATAATATATAAGGATGATATGAATAATAAAATAAATTAATGTTTGAAATTGATAATACGATTGAGTGGTTGATAAATGAATGGCAGGATATACAACAATATATTAATGCAATGATAATGATTCAATGAAAAAGTTAAGGATATGTTGGTACAATGATTTTCGAAGGGTGAGATGGTGGATGGAGGGTAAATAAATTTGACTAAGTAGTGTGTTAATGGATAGGTGGATGGATGGATGGATGAAAGGATGAGTGGTTCCATTTTGGTAGGGTGGATATGTGGATGGGTTTCTGTATGTTAGGGTGTGTAGTACAATAGACTCTATATAGTATTTGGATGCATACATTACCTAAGGGGTAGGTAAAACAGACTTTTTATTGTACAGGTAATGTGATTATATCATGGATATAATGATTGATGTATATAGATAGGCAGATGAAATGAATTTTAGTCAAATATTTATTAAGAGACCACTAATGGGACAAGCAAAGTTGTTCTCTGAATACAGGTGCATTTTCAATAAACAACAACAATACACTTGGGAACTTAAATGGTGTATAATCTTAAAGCAGGTAGTATTTTAATAGAGGCGGTGTTCACATTCAAATGCTTTATAGTTATGATAGCAACGTATATCAACGGATGTTGGTTGATATGATCTTTTTTATTTCGCTTTATATTTGTTTTCCCCAACCACACTTATTACGCGAAAACTATAAGAGCTATCAGGTCAAACCTTAGCATAGCTGTCCTTTTACCTCAAAAATGGGCAGTTTTATATTCCGACATTAAAAAAAGCTGGATTTCAAGGTTACCATATCTAAAATCTTTGAAAATGGTCCTTCGGTGACAATTTTCAAGATGCACAACTCATTTTACAAAATTTGGTTAGTTTGGCCTTCATTGTTTAGACATAAAAATAAATTGTGTGAACAAAATTTGAAAATAAGATTCTTTAAAGATAGAAACTTGAAACGTGGGATATAATGATCTTTGTGTCTTATTTGAATAGATTTTCACGTGACCAAGACATGTTTAAAACTGATAATAACCGTCGGTTTATGCAACGTGTTTGATGCAAATGGTAAATAGCATATGAAAGCTAGAATACTAGTCAGTATTAGCTGTGATCTGCTTGAAGAGTCTTAAACAACAGAAAATGTTTGTGTTTAAAAGCGTGTCCTGTTGCTATCGTATTGCTTTACCATATAACTATTTGGCCGAATTATAATCAACTTGTAAAACTAAATGTAGTTCAAGGTGATGGGTTAAATTAATGGGTTCTGTCTGGTCAGATCAGGGTCAGCTCCCTAGAATTGTAAACAAGTTACAATAATGAATGATTGCTGGGATCCATCAAACCACTAATTAATCCGAGTTCTTGATTATTCTAAAGCATGTACATTTAAACTTTATTTCAGAGTGATTTTGCATATATTGTTTTCTTTCTAAAACTATGGAATCTTTAATTAAATTACTGTTGAGGGAAAAATGATATTATGTTATGTTGATAGTAATAAGAGAAAAAAAGAGTTTTGTTTTGTCTACAAGATTCAAACACGTACTACCATATTTCAAAACTATTTTAGAACAGGGTCTTACGATCTGGTCTACCAATGGCACCACTGAGCCTATTTATGATTTTCAATAAAATAATATTTTTTAAGGAACATGTTAACAAACTGCAACATTTACTTGTCTCTACCCTTGTTAGGAGCAACTGTTGATTATAAATTTATGCAAAACATGTGACCTCTTGGGCGGGGCCAGATTGGACCCCAAGGTCACCATTTGAACAAACTTGATAGAAGACCATAAGCTGATGCTACATGTAATATATGAGACCTATGTGCCTTGTGGTTTCAGAGAAAAAAAACTGTTTTACCGGTAAGTTGTTCCCTATATAAGTTGTTGACCCTGGGTACTTCATTTGTACAATTTATATAGTCTTGGCGATCATCAATAAAGAAAAACTGTCAAAATATTTTCAGTGGTTCTTGAAAATTAGCTGTTTGACCATATATGGTAATGGTGGCCATCTTGGACCTAATTCGTATAAATTTGACAGCTTTGACCTCAGGATCATCCATGTGAAGTTTGATTAATGCCAAGCGGTTTATGCAAAGACGTCATTTAAGCAAAAGTTAACGGACGGACGTTGATGTCTCTTTAAGCTAGAGAGATGTCTCTTTAAACTAGAGAGATGTCTCTTTAAGTTAGAGAAATGTCTCTTTAAGCTAGAGAGATTTCTCTGTAAACTAGACAGTGGTCTCTTTAAGCTACAGAGATGTCCCTTTAAGCTAGAAAGATGTCTCTTTAAACTAGAGAGATGTCTCTTTAAACTAGAGTGATTTCTCTTTAAACTAGAGAGATGTCTCTTTAAGCTGCTAGGGAGATGTCTCTTTAAACTCTAGGGATATGTCTCTTTAAGTTAGAGAAATGTCCCTTCAAGTTAGAGAGATGTCTCTGTAAACTAGAAAGATGTCCCTTTAAGCTAAAGAGATGTCCCTTTAAGCTAGAAAGATGTCTCTTTAAACTAGAGAGATGTCTCTTTAAAATAAAGAGATGTCTCTTTAAACTAGAGTGATTTCTATTTAAGCTAGAGAGATGTCTCTTTAAGCTAGAGAGATGTCTCTTTAAAAAGAGAGATGTCTCTTTAAGCTAGAGAGATGTCCCTTTACGCTAGAGAGATGTCTCTTTAAACTAGAGAGGTGTCTCTTTAAACTAGAGAGCTGTCTCTTTAAGCTAGAGAGATTAAGGATTTAAAGGAGCTAATTTATTAACACCAGATATTTCTGTAAGCTGAATGTGTTATAATTGTATTGGTGGTTGCTTGTTCCAGAGGATTGCAACTTCATATGCATTTGGTTCATGAGAACTTGTTCAAAGTTCAAAATATAAAACGCAATTTAATTCTGTCAACAACAAAAAGGGATATGTTTTAAATGCTGTAATCATGTGATTGTTGCATTAAGCGCTTGACGTTATTTGCTTAGAAATTATATTTGTTTCCATTATTCCATGTCATTTGTCTATTTCACATTAATAAAAACTTTTTTCCATTACATCATAAACTGGTTGCATTGATTCAACATGATAACTATCAATTTTTTATTTCTGAATGACCCTCACAAGGTGCACAATTCCTAACATACTCTGTACAGCTGCATTGTCCCATGAGAGAGGTGCTAATCTTAATTAAGCCATTGACCGTGTAGAAATAACATAAATGACCTTGGACAGTGTTGAACCCATGACTCCTTGGCCTGACCTAAACTAGATCCAAGGGACCAATTTATCTTAGGCCATGCCAGGCCAGGACAGGACAGGCTAATGAGGCCAAGCCATGTTTCAGTGTATGCCGTACTTAGTGACACAATCTCTTCTTAAGAGTTTCCAATTCGATAGTATTCCAGTTGGAATTCCAATTCCAGTTGTAAAGGGTTTGTTTTTTTGACACTTTAAACTCATTTAATTCAAGTTTTTATAAACATTTTAAGGTGAAATTGTAAATTGGTGATGGTAAGACTATTATCTTTTCAAATATATCACATTCACCTTGCAAAACCAAAGACGAAACAAACAATTTTGGAAAAAAAGTTTTTCCAAAAATTCATCGTCTCTTGTTTTACGCAATTTTAAAATTTGTTAATCACGGCTTTAACAGCAAGTATATCATCGTTGTTTTGCTAGGTTTTAACTATGGTGTGCTTGAGCCAAGAGCCGTGGTTAACACGTATTTGTAATGCTTGCGTTTTTAGGCCCTGTGAGGGAAACAATGCTGGTACGCTAGAACCTATACTACTAGAAACTTCTGGAGGATTCTGTGACAGTATGTTAAGAAGGCATTGTTAGCTTGGTGTTGTTCAGTAGTTCCGTATAACGTTAAAATAATTGAATTGAATTGAATGTTGTTTAACGGCTCATCAACACAGTATAGGTTATTTAGAGCCGCCCCAGAGAGAGGGGAAGGATACATAGGAATCCGGGAACCTGCCCTACTCTTATTATCGAATAGATTCTTATGGTTCTGCAACGTGCTGGGAGGATAAACCGATACACGGGACCGCCCGGTTTACGTCCCCATCCGACGGACGAGGCTAAGGGAAAGTGTCTTGCCCAAGAACACACCGACGTTAAAAGAGAATTTATGAATTCATATTGTGAGTGGATTTTTAGTAAAAAGTATAGTTATTAAAAAATATTGTTCTCATCTATTCTAATATAACCAGGAAAGACTAACTTTGGATTAAAGGGACACTTGATAATCTGTATTGAAGGGACACTAGGAAATTTGGATTAAATGGACACTTGCCAGAAGTATTAGGAATTTATTCTAATTTATGTGTATTCTGTTAAAAATGTGTTTCATTGTACTGTTTGAATAAATTCGTTGAATATATTAAAAAAAAAAATTGTTGTTGCTGGTTTTCACTTCGTTTCTTGTTACATTTTATCCGCAACACATTTCCAAGCTTTTCAGAACTCTCATTCGAAAGCGTGTTTGACTGTATGCCTTCAATCCATTTAAAGACCGCATATTGAAATGTTTCACTACATGCTTTTGGATCTCTATTTGTACTTAGGATATATTCAAATGAACATCCCCGCGAGCGCAGTGTACCATTGTATTGTTATGCGCGCGCATTGCGCCTTGAACACTTAATAAAAGAGACATAATCCGAGTTTTAATGAAAAACGTTTCTACAAACTTGAAAATCTAGTCCATCTGATTGGATTGAAAAGTAGTTTAAACACTAATGAAGTTAACGGTATATATGACGTGTTATATGACAGTAAACCAGTAAAGGAAATGAAACGCCGAATCCACTTAAAACAGACATACGAGTACAAAACCGTATCCTACGTATCCTGAAAGTGGAAACTCCACGTGTTATGTAGTGTTGAACTTCAGCCTTCCGCATATGCATGTGCATATATTACACACACCGCGTTATCAAAAGATAGTGGCATTGTTATATTTTTTTTAAGACAATCAACTTGTTAGTTATTGGGGAGAAATTCTTTCCGCCGCCCAAAAAGTAATAAAAATCAGACTTTTTCCAGCAGGGCATGGTTTTAACATGTAGATTAGCCAGTAACGAACATGAAAAGCATTGTTATTAAAGGGACACCCTTGAAATTAGCACCTCGATTTATTAATACATAGCTGTATGATTACAAATGAATAAAAAATGTTTATAAAATGTTGAGCTGTCAATGCTTCTTCGTTATTTCACCTTTTATACTCGTGTTTATAGATAGTAATTTATAGTCCAATTGGTTTATTTACTGTTACTTCATATATATTTATTTTTTAATTGAACTGAATGTTGTTTAACGGCTAATCAACACAGTATATGTTATTTAGAGCCGCCCCAGAGAGAGGGGAAGGATACATAGGAATCCGGAAACCGTGCCCTAATCTTATTATTGAATAGTTTCCTATGGTTCTTTAACGTGCTCGGACCGATACACGGGACCGCCCGGTTTACGTCCCCATCCGACGGACGAGTGTCTTGCCCAATAACACATCGACGAAACTCTGTGGCACCACGGAGAATTGAACCCGGGGCCTCCGGTTACAAATCCACCGCGCTACCGACTGCGCCACAGCAGCCCTCATATATTTGAATTGTTTACGCACATGTCCCTTTTCTAGACGAAAACTATTGTGTATATAGTATATTAGTCTAATTAAAGCAGGTTCCCAATGATCAGTACATGAAAAATGCTTATTAATAAATGCAGACAATTCTAAACTTTATGCGTCTGTTTGATCAAGATCGATTCAGGACGTTTCGGCACCAAACCATTTCGACACCTACACAAATCGGCACCTAGACGATTCGGCATCAAACCATTTTGGCATCTATTTTAATTTTTACCCTAGACGTTTCGGCACCCATTTATATTTTCTATAAGATCACTTGTAATTCATTTAAAATGCAAAGTTGATTGCCTTAACGGCAACTCCGAAGCGGTTTTGAGCCTGAATACAACTAAAACATGAACATAAAAAGGGCCCATATGACAATCACTTGTAAAATTTAAATAAATATGACGTTTATTTTAAATTGTAGCATGGTCACTGAAATTCCCTTTGTAATAGCTCAGGTGTAAATCGCTTAATTGAAAATACTTGAATATGTTCCCTTTAACATGTATAATAATGTATACCTAAGACCAAATAAAAACTTATCTGCTTTTAATATTTCCCTTTACCTTCCTGTCATCTCCATATCGACGACTACAGGTATAAGCCTCCACAAAGTAACCCATGCGTTATACTTTTCTTGTTCTTACTTATTTACCTTAACAGAAATATCTGAAACGTCATAACCACTGACGTTAGCATAAATGCTCTCTTAATATTTCAACAGATCGATCGATGTCCGGACTGTGACAGAGGCTGGTACGGAAAGGACGGACGGACTGTGACAGACAGACTGGTACGGAACGGACGGACGGACTGTGACAGACAGACTGCTAGTCCGATAAGCGGATAGACACACGGATTGACCGAAGAAGAAAAGAACGGTCAAAGACACACAGTTTAAAATTTATTTTGATTTAAGAAAAGGAAATTATTGAAACAAATCATAAAACTTCACCTACCTGTACAGGTGTACACACCTTAAATAATGTACCGAAACTCGGCCAAATACAGGAGTAACGTTATCTACTGTTAGGTTTTTTACAGAGCCTATATTGTAACATCACACAAGAATTAATAAACTGGTTGTCCTTTATACACAAACGGCTACACTGATTGTGTTGTACTATTGAAAGAAGCGACATTAACACGTTTAATGAAACGTATTGGTTTACTCACGGTTAAAGCAAATATTATTAGTTTACGCACGGTTGTAATATATATATAAAAATTATCATCAATTTAGTGGAATTACCTTTAGCATACACAGAATTCACACGTAGATTACATGACGTCATCTATAATGTAATGTACTAATGTAGGCCGGTGTTGCGTAAGAATAACACGACATTCGTACATTTACTGTTCGTACTTAACGGTATTGGAAACAACAGACCTAATAACAATATTAATTTCAGTGTGATGCTGTAAATATCTTTTTATTGGCTTATTAAAATTAAATGAATGATTTATATGTTGTAAAATATATATGAAATATATGGTAGGCTGATTGTTTCAAATTTAAGTTGTAACCTAGAACAGTTAATTTTGTTAATAACTTTTTTTTTGCTATCAAATTTAATATTCATAGCATTATCGGAGAGTTTAATTTGAATGTTATTAACAGCGCATCAACACATTATTCAGAACAGCCCTTGACACAGGAAACGAATAGTCTTAAACTAATACATTTAGTACTAAAATGAGTTTAAAGTAATTTCTGTTGCGAACATACGTGCCGCATGTCAGTTCAAACCAAAATACATTAATTGCACTTGCTATTCTGGTGAAATGTATCGGAGCCATATTTGACCTACCATTTAAATCAATACATCTGCATTAACTAATTTTATAATAATTTCTGCTGCTAGTCATGTCAGTTCAAACTTTGCAGTATGTATCTGGTCTGATAAGGTTCATACTACACATATTCGTCAATGTTAAAGTGGAATCCACTCTGGCCATGTATGGCACGTCATACAAGATTCATACTACAGATATTCGTCAATATTGAAGTGGAATCCACTGTGGCCATGTATGGCACATCATACAAGATTCATACTACAGATATTCGTTAATATTGAAGTGGAATACACTGTAGCCATGTATGGCTCGTCGTACAATGTTCATACTACATATATTCGTCAATGTTAAAGTGGAATCCACTGTGGCCATGTATGGCACGTCCTACAATGTTCAAACTACATATATTCGTCAATGTTATAGTGGAATCCACTGTGGCCATGTATGGCACGTCATACAAGGTTCATACAACACAAATTCGCCAATGTTAAAGTGGAATTCACTGTGGCCATGTATGGCACGTCATACAAGATTCATACTATACATATTCGTCAATATTAAAGTGGAATCAACTGTGGCCATGTATGGCACGTCATACAATGTTCATACTATACATATTCGTGAATGTTAAAGTGGAATCCACTGTGACCATGTATGGCACGTCATACAAGATTAATACTACAGATATTCGTCAATATTGAAGTGGAATCCACTGTGGCAATGCATGGCACGTCATACAAGATTCATACTATACATATCCGTCAATGTTGAAGTGGAATTCACTGTGGCCATGTATGGCACGTCATACAAGATAAATACTACAGATATTCGTCAATATTGAAGTGGAATCCACTATAGCCATGTATGGCACGTCCTACAATGTTCATTCTACAGATATTCGTTAATATTGAAGTGGAATCCACTGTGGCCATGTATGGCACGTCATACAAGTTTCATACTACAGATATTCGTCAATATTGAAGTGGAATCCACTTTGGCCATGTATGGCACATCATACAAAGTTCATACCACACATATTCGTCAATGTTAAAGTGGAATCCACTGTGGCCATGTGTGGCACGTCATCCAATGTTCATACTATACAGATTCGTGAATGTTAAAGTGGAATCCACTGTGACCATGTATGGCACGTCATACAAGATTAATACTACAGATATTCGTCAATATTGAAGTGGAATCCACTGTGGCAATGCATGGCACGTCATACAAGATTCATACTACACATATTCGTCAATAATGAAGTGGAATCCACTGTGGCCATGTGTGGTACGTCTTAAAAGGTTCATACTATACATATTCGTCAATGTTGAAGTGGAATCTACTGTGACCATGTATGGCACGTCCTACAATGTTCATACTACAGATATTCGTTAATATTGAAGTGGAATCCACTGTTATGGCACGTCATACAAGTTTCATACTACAGATATTCGTCAATATTGAAGTGGAATCCTCTTTGGCCATGTATGGCACATCATACAAAGTTCATACCACACATATTCGTCAATGTTAAAGTGGAATCCACTGTGGCCATGTGTGGCACGTCATACAATGTTCATACTATACATATTCGTGAATGTTAAAGTGGAATCCACTGTGACCATGTATGGCACGTCGTACAAGATTAATACTACAGATATTCGTCAATATTGAAGTGGAATCCACTGTGGCAATGCCTGGCACGTCATACAAGATTCATACTACACATATTCGTCAATAATGAAGTGGAATCCACTGTGGCCATGTGTGGTACGTCTTAAAAGGTTCATACTATACATATTCGTCAATGTTGAAGTGGAATCTACTGTGACCATGTATGGCACGTCCTACAATGTTCATACTACAGATATTCGTTAATATTGAAGTGGAATCCACTGTGGACATGTATGGCACGTCCTACAATGTTCATTCTACATATATTCGTCAATGTTAAAGAGGAATCCACTGTGGCCATGTGTGGCACGTCATACAAGACTCTGTATGTTGCTGCATGCGTATGATCTGTTTGTTGCTGCATGCGTATGGTCTGTATGTTGCTGCATGTCTGTATGTTGCTGCATGAGTATGGTATGTATGTTGCTGCATGTCTGTATGTTGCTGCATGAGTATGATCTGTTTGTTGCTGCATGCGTATGGTCTGCATGTTGCAGCATGCGTATGGTCTGTATGTTGCTGCATGCGTATTGTCTATATGTTGCAGCATGTGTATGGTCTGTATGTTGCTGCATGCGTATGGTCTGTATGTTGCAGCATGCGTATGGTCTGTATGTATGTTGCAGCATGCGTATGGTCTGTATGTTGCTGCATGCGTAAGGTCTGTATGTTGCAGCATGCGTATGGTCTTTATGTTGCAACATGCGTATGGTCTGTATGTTGCAGCATGCGTATGGTCTGTATGTTGCTGCTTGAGTATGGTCTGTTTGTTGCTGCATGAGTATGGTCTGTATGTTGCTGTATGTCTGTATGTTGCTGTATGTCTGTATTTTGCTGCATGAGTATGATCTGTTTGTTGCTGCGTGCGTATGGTCTGTATGTTGCTGCATGCGTATGGTCTGTATGTTGCTGCATGCGTATGGTCTGTATGTTGCTGCATGCGTATGGTCTGTATGTTGCTGCATGAGTATGGTCTGTATGTTGCAGCATGCGTATGGTCTGTATGTTGCTGCATGCGTATGGTCTGTATGTTGCTGCATGCGTATGGTATGTATGTTGCTGCTTGAGTATGGTCTGTTTGTTGCTGCATGAGTGTGGTCTGTATGTTGCTGTATGTCTGTATGTTGCTGCTTGAGTATGGTCTGTGTGTTGCTGTATGTCTGTATGTTGCTGTATATCTGTATGTTGCTGCATGCGTATGGTCTGTATGTTGCAGCATGCGTATGGTCTGTATGTTGCTGCATGCGTATGGTCTGTATGTTGCTGCTTGAGTATGGTCTGTTTGTTGCTGCGTGAGTATGGGCTGTATGTTGCTGTATGTCTGTATGTTGCTGCTTGAGTATGGTCTGTTTGTTGCTGTATGTCTGTATGTTGCTGTATGTCTGTATGTTGCTGCATGCGTATGATCTGTATGTTGCTGCATGCGTATGATCTGTTTGTTGCTGCATGAGTATGGTCTGTATGTTGCTGCATGTCTGTATGTTGCTGCATGAGTATGGTATGTATGTTGCTGCATGAGTATGGTCTGTATGTTGCTGTATGTCTGTATGTTGCTGCTTGAGTATGGTCTATTTGTTGCTGTATGTCTGTATGTTGCTGTATGTCTGTATGTTGCTGCATGCGTATGGTCTGTATGTTGCTGCTTGAGTATGGTCTGTTTGTTGCTGCGTGAGTATGGGCTGTATGTTGCTGCATGAGTATGAGCTGTTTGTTGCTGCACGGGTATGAGCTGTTTGTTGCTGCACGAGTATGAGCTGTTTGTTGCTGCACGAGTATGAGCTGTTTGTTGCTGCACGAGTATGAGCTGTTTGTTGCTGCACGGGTATGAGGTGTTTGTTGCTGCATGAGTATGAGCTGTTTGTTGCTGCACGAGTATGGGCTGTTTGTTGCTGCACGAGTATGAGCTGTTTGTTGCTGCACGGGTATGGGCTGTTTGTTGCTGCACGAGTATGGGCTGTTTGTTGCTGTATGTCTGTATGATGCTGCAGGAGTATGAGCTGTTTGTTGCTGCACGGGTATGAGCTGTTTGTTGCTGCACGAGTATGAGCTGTTTGTTGCTGCACGGGTATGAGCGGTTTGTTGCTGCACGAGTATGAGCTGTTTGTTGCTGCACGAGTATGAGCTGTTTGTTGCTGCACGAGTATGAGCTGTTTGTTGCTGCACGAGTATGAGCTGTTTGTTGCTGCACGAGTATGAGCTGTTTGTTGCTGCACGGGTATGAGCTGTTTGTTGCTGCACGAGTATGAGCTGTTTGTTGCTGCACGAGTATGAGCTGTTTGTTGCTGCACGGGTATGAGGTGTTTGTTGCTGCACGAGTATGGGCTGTTTGTTGCTGCACGAGTATGAGCTGTTTGTTGCTGCACGAGTATGAGCTGTTTGTTGCTGCACGAGTATGAGCTGTTTGTTGCTGCACGGGTATGGGCTGTTTGTTGCTGCACGAGTATGGGCTGTTTGTTGCTGCACGGGTATGGGCTGTTTGTTGATGCATGGGTATGAGCTGTTTGTTGCTGCATGGGTATGAGCTGTTTGTTGCTGCACGGGTATGGGCTGTTTGTTGCTGCATGAGTGAGGTCTGTATGTTGCTGCAGGAGTATGGGCTGTTTGTTGCTGCATGTGTATGGGCTGTTTATTGCTGCATGAGTGAGGTCTGTATGTTGCTGCATGAGTATGGGCTGTATGTTTCTGCATGCGTATAGTATGTATGTTGCTGCATGAGTATGGTATGTATGTTGCTGCATGAGTATGGTCTGTATGTTTCTGCATGAGTATAGTATGTATGTTGCTGCATGAGTATGGTATGTATGTTGCTGCATGAGTATGGTATGTATGTTACTGCATGAGTATGGTATATATGTTGCTGCATGAGTATGGTCTGTATGTTCCTGCATGAGTATAGTATGTATGTTGCTGCATGAGTATGGTATATATGTTGCTCCATGAGTGAGGTGTGTATGTTGCTGCATGAGTATGGTATGTATGTTACTGCATGCGTATGGTCTGTGTGTTCCTGCATGCGTATAGTATGTATGTTGCTGCATGAGTATGGTATGTATGTTGCTGCATGAGTATGGTATATATGTTGCTGCATGAGTTAGGTATGTATGTTGCTGCACGAGTGAGGTCTGTATGTTGCTGCATGAGTGTGGTCTGTCTTTTGCTGCACGAGTTAGGTATGTTTGTTGCTGCACGAGTGAGGTCTGTATGTTGTTGCATCAGTATGGCTGTATGTTGCTGCAAGAGTTAGGTCTGTATGTTACTGCATGAGTATGGTATATATGTTGCTGCATGAGTATGGTATATATGTTGCTGCATGAGTTAGGTCTGTATGTTGCTGCACGAGTGAGGTCTGTATGTTGCTGCATGAGTGTGGTCTGTCTTTTGCTGCATGAGTGAGGTCTGTATGTTACTGCATGAGTGAGATTTGTATGTTTCTGCATGGGTGAGGTCTGTATGTTGCTGCATAAGTGTGGTATGTATGTTTCTGCATGATTATTGTCTGTTGTGGCTTTATGTCTGTATGTTGTTGCTTGAGTGAGGTATGTATGTTGCTGCATGAGTATGGTCTTTATGTTTCTGCATATGTATGTTTTGTATTTTGCTGCATGAGTGAGGTTTGTATATTGCTGCATGGGTGAGGTCTGTATGTTGCTGCATGAGTGAGGTCTGTATGTTGCTGCATGATTAAGTTCTGTATGTTGCTGCATGAGTATGGTCTGTATGTTGCTGCATGCGTATTGTATGTATGTTGCTACATGCGTATGGATGGCCTGTATATTGCTGCATGAGTGAGGTCTATATGTTGCTGCTTGAGTATGCTCTGTAAGTTGCTGCATGAGTAAGGTCTATATTTGTCTGCGTGAGTGTCGTCTGTGAGTTGTTGCATGAGTGTGGTTTGTATGTTTCCTGCATGAGTGAAAACTGTATGTTTTTGCATGAGTATGGTCTGTATGTTGTTACATGAGTGATGTTTCTAATGAGTATGGTATGTATGCTGCTGCATGAGTATGATATGTATGTTGCTGCATTAGTGTGGTATGTATGTTGTTGCATCAGTATGGCTTGTATATTGCTGCATGAGTGAGGTCTGTATGTTGCTGCACGAGTGTGGTATGTATGTTGTTGCATCAGTATGGCTTGTATGTTGCTGCATGAGTGAGGTCTGTATGTTGCTGCACGAGTGAGGTATGTATGTTGCATCATGAGTGTGGTCTGTATGTTGCTGCATGAGTAAGGTCTGTATGTTACTGCATGAGTATGGTCTGCATTTTGTTGCATGTGTGCGGTCTGTATGTTGCTGCGTGAGTGAGTGAGTGAGGTATATATGTTGCTGCCTGAGTATGGTCTGTATGTTGCTGCATGAGTGTGGTCTGTATGTTTCCTGCATGAGTGAAAACTGTATGTTGCTGCATGAGTATGTTCTGTATGTTTCTGCATGAGTATAGTATGCATGTTGCTGCATGCGTATGATATGTATGTTGCTGCATGAGTATGGTATGTATGTTGCTGAATGAGTATGGTATGTATGTTGCTGCATGAGTGTAGTCTGTATGTTGCTGCACGAGTGAGGTCTGTATGTTGCTGCATGAGTGTGGTCTGTTTGTTACTACATGTGTATAGTATGCATGTTGCTGCATGCGTATGATATGTATGTTGCTGCATGAGTATGGTATGTATGTTGCTGAATGAGTATGGTATGTATGTTGCTGCATGAGTGTAGTCTGTATGTTGCTGCATGAGTGTAGTCTGTATGTTGCTGCATGAGTGCGGTCTGTATATTGCTGCATGAGTGAGGTTTTTATCTTGCTGCATTCATGAGATATGTATGTTGCTGCATGAGTGAGGTCTGTATGTTGTTGCATGAGTATGGTCTGTATGTTGCTGCATGAGTGAGATATGTATGTTGCTACATGAGTGAGGTCTGTATGTTGTTGCATAAGTGAGGTCTGTATGTTGTTGCATGAGTGAAGTCTGTATGTTACTGCATGAGTGAGGTATATATGTTTCTGCATGAGTAAGGCATGTATTTTACTGCATGAGGTATGTCAGTATGTTACTGCATGAGTGAGGTCTATATGTTACTGCATGAGTAAGACATGTTACTGCATGAGTGACGTCTGTATGTTACTGCTTGAGTGATGTCTGTATGTTGCTGCATGAGTGTGGTTTGTATGTTGCTGCATGAGTGAGGTATGTATGTTGCTGCATGACTATGTCTGTATGTTGCTGCATGAGTGAGGTATGTATGTTGCTGCATGACTATGTCTGTTTGTTGCTGCATGAGTGAGATATGCATTTTCCTGCATGAGTAAGGCCTGTATGTCAATTTTGGACTGGTAATTAATATTTACTAATGAGTTTAATTCTGTTGTATATTTCACAACTAAAACAGTAAAAAATACCATTTTCCCAGCAAAGATTGTACTCAGGACATAGTTTGACGTTACTATTTATTATTGGTCCAGACCATATGAATTTTGTTTTGAAATTGAAGAAATCAAAAAATTACTTGCTGTTTGGTCTAAAAGGATATTCACTCCTATTTGTAAAATTGTTGTTTTAAAATGTTTGACCCTCTCAAAACTCAACCATTTAATTACCGGATTACCAAATCGTTCAGTAGATAAAATCACATTAATACAAACACTATTTTACAAATTTCTTTGGAACCAACAAAAAAGAACTACCATTATTCAAGATTATAAATATGGAGGTCTTAGAATGGTAGAAGTGGAAAAGTTCATACTAGCTCTAAAAATAACATGTATCCGTCGAATATCTCAGACCGAAAATAAAAATAGTCATCTCATGAAAGTTTTCTGTCCGATTATTAATAATATATTTAAATTTGAAACAGATTACATTAAACAAAATTTAAATAGAATACAAAATCCTTTTTGGAAGGATGTTCTTACCAGTTACAAACCTTTTGCTGATCAAGTTAAACCAATATCTTGACAACAACTTCACTCAGTTAGTATATGGTATAACCCAGGTATTAAGGTCGGAGGCTCTAGTGTGTTTTACAAAATATGGTTTACAGGAGGAATGACTTTTATCAATGACATTTTAAACAAAAATGAAAATCTTTATTCATACATAGAATTGAATGAACACTATAATATACAGTCCGATGTTCTTGAATATGAAGGTATTTTAACTGCTGTCAGGAATTAACTTTACTCCCTGGCAAAACTGAATGTTGTGCATCTAGCCTGTAACAGCCCAAACCCTATACGTCCACTGATCCTATCCTTAATTCTACAAAATGAGAAAGGCTGTCGAAAAATATACGACATCATAATTAGAAATAATGTTTATCACAAAGCATTAAGTAAATGTGCATTAGTGTTCCAAACTTTGAATTTGAAAGAGTATATGCCTTACCTTATAAAATAACAAAAAATCCTAAGTTACTTTGGTTCCAATTTAGAATCAACCATAGGATACTTGGAACAAATGACCTTTTATCTAAAATGAATATTATTAATAACGATATGTGCAACTTTTGCAATAATGCACCTGAAACTATCCAATATCTGTTTTGGAACTGTGGAACAGTAAAAGACTTCTGGTCAAAACACAATACACATTCGTAACTTTAACAGAAACTGGAAATCGTAAATTTGATACAGTTTTGTTCAAAATCATCATGCAAGCAAAAATTTACATTTGCAACGTCAAATTCAACAGCTTAACCTTTTTAAAACATATATAATATCTTTGTACAAAGTTGAGAAACTAATCGCATATAAAAACTTAGAAATGAATAAGTTTGAAACCATGTGGAGTCAATACCTTGCTATCTGTGGAACTGGAGTACAGAGATAATTTACTTAGTTGATTTTTCTAGTATCAAACTGTAGCAAATAAACTTAATGTTTTCATTCTGGGACATGCAAAGCTTACCTTACTAATCAGAAATAACCATGCCGTTGCTTATATCTTGGTCTTTATTAATCAACCTTCTTGTGTTTTGTTTTAGAAAAAATAATATTTTGGAAGTTGTAAATATTAATCCTTTAAAAACTATCCTGAAAATTGTCCTTTGATAATGGATGTATATATATATATTTATTACGCAGGATGGGTTATTGTTTTTTTTCTCTTTTTCTTGTACACTGGATTTTGAAACAAAAAATATTCTTTACATTTATTATTGATTTTTTCCCCAGAGTTTAGGCTATAGAGACTCACTGCAATCTTATAGCATCCATATATTCTCTATATAGCAATCAATCATACTATATTTTCCACCAGAATTGTTTTGGAAGTACCTCTGGATTGCAGTGGGGCCTTTTTTACACTCTATTAATATTGTACATTGTAGAATATACTTCTATAATTGTAAAGAATAAGAAAACCTCCCCATTTATTCTGTCTGTGATTACAATATATGCATTTATTCACTTGATTATATTTCCTATTACTTTATTTACAAACTAATTCATGCATATTACATGTTTTTGAATCAACTTGCATTCGTCATTGCTTTTGGCGCCTTCTCATCGCCATCTGGCGGATAACCTACCTTTTCCCTCATTTATATAAATCGAGGCTACAAGTCGTACATGCATGCTGATCTATGCTAGACGAACGTATTGGATGCTGAAAATAATTATAATGCAAATAAACAAGTCGAGAAACTCTACGAAACTCTCATTATGTATAACTTGTGGGCGATTTTTTTTTTCAAGCGAGTTTTTGCAAGGTGTTTTCTCATCAAGGGGAAACACGATGTGACGTCACACGCACCACGAGTTTTCCGGGGGAAGAGTTGTTTCAATATATTTAAAGTTGTTTCAATATATTTATTATGTATAATTGTATATAGCAACAACTATTTCAAAACGGTTTTAGTGATTCACGATGTCCGTGAATTATTATTAATGATAAGATGAAATAAAGAAACATGTTTAGACATTTGTTATTCTGTGTGGAATATTAGAAATCGTGTTATGATTACATATTCTTTATTTAAGATTGTAGAGTTCAGGGTCTATTTGAGCAAGAACGTTAACATGT
The DNA here is from genome assembly GCA_037043455.1 of Cyrtodaria siliqua. Taxonomy (NCBI): domain Eukaryota; kingdom Metazoa; phylum Mollusca; class Bivalvia; order Adapedonta; family Hiatellidae; genus Cyrtodaria; species Cyrtodaria siliqua. Next base: position 45,769 of record JAWPHD010007945.1, read on the forward strand.
GTCTCTACGTCAATACATCAATGACATCACAATGTTATTAAAAACCGTTATTTTCACTGATCGCATTTGTTAAGTTGCTTTACTATAAAATCAATCAGTGTACATGACGTCATCCAAAATGATCACTGACCGTTGTGACGTCATGACGTCATCTATGTTTGACCAGGTTCTGATCAAAATCTATTCATTCATAACAAGTGTCAAGCTCCAGATTATCTGAGGTTTTTTTCATAACATGTGTCAAGCTCCAGATTAGCTGAGTTTTTACTCATAACATGTGTCAAGCTCCAGATTATCAGTATTCATTCACAACAAGTGTCACGCTCTAGATTATCTGAGTTATCATTCATAATGACAAGTTGCATTTTGTTTGATGTTTATTTTTATTTGCATGCATATTTAAAAAAAAATGTTTTTATGTCCATTTTCAAAAATATATTATGGAGTCTATTCATTTTCTCAGTAATGTTTGGTGAATTCGGACACTGTACTACAAAAAGAGTTAATGTTTTGTTTGTAAACATGTATTTCGAAATCGACTACATCATGAAACTGCACATGGCTGTGGCATTTTAACCTACTTCGTCCAGCTAGGTTCTGTTCTGTTTCTTCTTGTTGTTTTTTTATCAAAATTATGGCCACTTTTACCCTTGTATTTACTTATAGTCAATTTCATTCTTTCTTCCACTTATACATTTGTATTTTTGTTTTTTAGTAAATACTACAGTAAAGTTTATTTTCAATGTGTGGGACAGACATAGGGAAGTTGAGTCAACGGGTAGTGCCTCTTGTTTAAGTTATTTGTCCCTGCAGCAGAAGACGTTTTCTAGGTTACGCCACTGAACTTGGACAAGTTCAAAACCAGTTGCATCAGATTAGACACATCAGAGATTTCTAGCCTTTGATTTTTTAAAAATTGTTTTCCAGTAGGCCTTCGACTATTCAAGCTAGTAGAGTGGTACAGGCCCTTTTGTGCATCTTGTTCCCGGAAGACTACTTAATACACGCCACTCTGTAAATGACATAATTTTAGATCATCTTGAGTGACAGCTTGGCCATACAAATCTGTCTATCCATCAGCAATTTCATAAAATAATATTCTAGTCTAGATTTGAAACAGTTTAATGACAACTGATCACAATATTATATATTTGGAATGGATCGACCCTCTAAGATTTTTGTAAGTCGCCCAATTGGCTAAAACTCAAAATGTTAATCTTAATTTAGCAGATGATAAGTTAGTGTGCGCGCGTGTGTGTGTTTAGTTATTACGTAATGACTATTTAGTGTTCATACCAACAAGAGCCTGTGATGTAGTGTTTAAACCGTCATGTTACAAATAATAACTATAAGCTCCCGGTGTCAAATCCCGTTCCGTTCAATTCTTTTTTTATGAAATATATTAGGAAGTCGTATATTATCGAAGTCTGCTAGACAAAATGTGATAATATACGCATCGATTTCTGGCTTACACTATATACAACCTTACCACATCATCTTATTAAAGACAAGCTAATTTCTCTTATTCAAAAAACATTCGCTAGAGAAAATACAACATTTTTGGCATGTAATAATATTAAAGCGTTTTTCACTAACGGCAGTTTAGACAATTATACTATGTGGACTTGCTATGAAGTTTGTGAAGCACTCATCTTCCTATTAGATAATATTTTCGTCAGGTATGGTAGTACCACCGTTTATAGACAAATTGTTGGTATCCCTATGCAGGGGCGGATCCAGGATTTCAGCTTAGTGGGGGCGTACGATTTTGGTAAATTTTCGGGTCCGTTTCTAGCCTCATAAAACGGTTGCGGTAGTGCATTGATAGGGAAAAAAAATCCGTTTTCAAATAAAAGGAATTATCAATGTGTTAATTAAACCACTCATTAGCCATTATGCGTCGAGCGAGCGAAAAAAAATTGTTATAAGGAGGGCGTGCATCGAAATTGCTTGATATTTTATCTACAGTAACATGGACATACATGTATGAATAAAAAAAGTCCGTTTTCAAATAAAAGGATTTAACAATGTGTTAATTAAACCACTCATTAGCCATTATGCGTCGAGCGAGCGAAGCGAGCGGAAAAAAAAAATATACTGAGGGCGTGCATCGAAATTGTTTGATATTTTATCTACAGTAACATGGACATACATGTATGAATAAAAAAAAGTCCGTTTTCAAATAAAAGGATTTAACAATGTGTTAATTAAACCACTCATTAGTCATTATGCGTAGAGCGAGCGAGAATTTTTTTTATACTGAGGGCGTGCATCGAAATTGTTTGATATTTTATCTACAGTAACATGAACATACATGTATGAATAAAAAAGTCCGTTTTAAAATATAAGGTTTTAACAATTTGTTAATTAAACCACTCATTAGCCATTATGCGTCAAGCGAGCGAAAAAAAAAAGAATACTGAAGGTGTGCATCGCAATTGTTTGATATTTTATCTACAGTAACATGGACATGTATGAATAAAAAAAGTCCGTTTTCAAATAAAAGGATTTAACAATGTGTTAATTAAACCACTCATTAGTCATTATGCGTAGAGCGAGCGAAGCGAGCGAGAAATTTTTTAATACTGAGGGCGTGCATCGAAATTGTTTGATATTATATCTACAGTAACATGGACATACATGTATGATCCGGAATTTTTAGGGGGGGCGCGCGCCGGGTGCGCCCCCCCCCCCCCCCACCCCTGGATCCGCTAGTGCCTATGGGTACGAACTGTGCACCACTTGTCGCAGATTTGTTTTTATTTTGCTATGAAAGAGATTTCATGTTGAGTCTTTCACCAGATACCCAGGCAGATGTTATTGAAGCTTTTAATGACACCTCTCGGTATCTGGATGACATACTGAACATTGACAACCCTTTCTTTCCAACTATGGTTCATAATATTTATCCTAAAGAACTTCGGCTTAATAAAGAAAATATATCTAATAATAACGCTTCTTTTCTTGATTTAGATCTCTCGATTGAAAATGGTAAAATAATTAGCAAAATCTATGACAAGAGAGATGATTTTAATTTTGACATTGTTAATTATCCCCACTTGGATGGGGATGTTCCCCGAGCAACTTCTTATGGGGTTTATCTGTCTCAACTTATTCGTTTTTCTAGAGCTTGTACTCGAGTTGAGGATTTTAATATTCGTAATCTTTGTATAACTAAAAAGTTACTCAGTCAGGGTTACCGTTACCATAAACTTCGTAAAACCTTTGCAAAAATTTATTATCGTAACCCTGATCTTCTTTCCAAATATAAATGTAATTTAAGGACTCTTCTGCGACAAGGACTATCACAACCTGACTTCTATGGTGATGTAATTTATAAACTTCGTAAGATTCTTGGTCATGATCACTTTCATACTATCTTTGTTAAACTTGTTAAAAAGTTTATCAAAAGAGGTTATGACCCTATCATTTTGCAACGTACTGCATGCTTGGTGATGGACCCTTTTACAGTTCGCCACTATGCTTTCCTCTTTAATTGTACGATGACCGGACAGGCTGTGGACCCTATGATGACGCCTACCTAAAGCCCATTGGGACGGTGGCGTTTGATGTTTGTCCATGATCTTTCTTGTCGTGCCCTTAATGGTGTATTCTCTTACTGCTCTGGCTTCTGCCATGTCATTGAGTACCTTCATTGTGGCTTTCTAGGCTATTGTTTTTTTGTATTATATTTACACGAGCATATTTGTGTTTTACTTATATTGCCTATTGATGCTGCCTTGTTGGTTAGAGATTAGATCATGGCGGGGATTTCTTTATTTACACTGTCCTGTTTTAATGGGATGACAGTAGGGTAAGTGTGAGGTTTGGTGCACCCTAGAACCGGTTTAAACCCCCGGTGGCCTACTTTGCTTTTTACATGTTAACCGTATATAACTGTTTGTCGGAAAATAGCTCATAGAGCTAGTGTTTCTTTGTTGTTTGTATCCGACGTTAAATAAAGCTTCTTGTATCTTGTTTGTTACTACAGAATCCTTTAATTGAAGGATCCTGGTTACTGTTAGGTAAAGATAAATGTGTGTAACTTGGAGGACAATATTGGATTTCTCAACTGGATTTGTCACTGACCCGCTACAGAAATATGTGGAGTCAATCTGATATATAGGGTGACTCGGCTGCTATTGCCGAGTTACCCTACATAGGGGGCACTCCACAGTTTAATGTACATTTCTCAATCATCAAACACTTGACAAGCTCTTAGCCTGAATCCTTGAGCAAAAATAAATCACATCATCATTGTGTCATACATTTCTTAGAAGACAATAAAATTACCCATGTTTCCATACCAAATAAAAGTATCAAAAAGCATTTTCTGTACAACTTTAGTCCCATTTCTTTAAGATTACCCCACCCCTTAAAACATGCTAAAAATGCAATTTTAGCAATATTTCAAATGTCAATAAATAAAAATAAAAAAATTTCCTACACATATCAGGGTCATGTCTGCACTCATAATGCTCTTGCATATCAGGAAATGCTAAATTTTACATACCTAGTCCGGCATTTTAAAAAGTTATTCCACGCTGATCTCCTCGTCAGTGAAAATCAGCCATTTTAACTACTTTTAGAAAGTTTTTGATTGGTTCACATTTTTCTATTTATAGCCTCCAAAAAACCCAAAGAATGCATATTCCAATACACCAAAATAAAGTTAGAAGTAATCAAAACTGAAAAAAACATCAAACATGTGCTTCATAATTATTATAAAGACCATCAATGGACCTAAAAGATGCTTAGTTGATTTCTTTCTGATTTAACATGGACATTCATGCGAAACTGAGGAGTGCCCCCATATCTGACCGACCCCACATATTTCTGTAGGGGGGCAGTAACAAACCCAATAACTGATTTATTGCATCGAGATTTAATGGAGCGCCAACATAATTAATTTACTTATTATGTTTAAGAAATAATAAATATGTACCTGTGTTTTATCGGTGAATAAAATACAGTTAGGAGTTCGGATGCGTAGTAATTAAATCACGAGTGCGTTATTCACCGATAAAATACAGGTACGTATTTATTATTTCGATTCTAACACAACAAAAAACCCATTGTTTACGCTATTGTTGGAGCACTATATATTATATCGGATGTCAAGGTAAACAGGCTGCTATGTTTACAGGCTGTTACATTGGGCGCCCCCGTGTGCAAAGTTCTGTGTTTTAATACACTAGTAGTCACGTGACAAACAATTAAGTCATTGCTTGCGCTGTATGACGTCAAACATTTTCAGCTCGTTCAAGATGCTTATTTATGTTATATGTACTGATGCATATGATTGGTTTATATCGGGAGTGTGCACGGTTTGGGAGCATGTCAAGTGTGTTGTAATTAACTAACATTTCATTAAAATTACTGTTGAGTTTGTCTTCGTGACGTATATTTACCAAGTGACGTCATGTAACGTGGCGCTTCCAAGGATGAAATATACTCGGGGAATTAATGAAACAGCTGTATTTTATCGTAGACTAACAAACAGCTGTCTCTCTTCTTTGTGTATATGAAAGACTGCGGAGGTCGTGTTAGAATTGTTATTAACGCCTTAATTTGTTGCAACTTTGAATCGGAATAGTAGTCCATATTGTTTTAGAGACCCTCTATGAAATCTACTGATCTACTATAGAATAATAGAGGGTCACCATGTGACCGCTCTAACCCATGAAATTCCTAGGATTCTGTGCGAGGTGCAATAATTGACTTTTTGTACTGATTTAGTAGCATGAAATAGTAATTTCAGTTTTTAATTTTAAAAAATGTACGTATATTAATCTAAAATTAGTAAAAATAAACTTAATTTCGTAAGTCATATGTCCAGTTTGGTCTATCTTATCTCCATTTCGGTAAATCAACTCCATTTCAGTCCATTCCGGTAATTCCACGGGCAGATTTTCTTCGTGAACCAGACTGGCTAAATTTAACAACAATGGGGGATTTGTTTTGATAACTAAAATCGATCGACTACGTTTGCATTGTTTTCACGATGGTAAATATATAAATATAAGTTTATTTTATATAAGGTGTTTACCTAAATACATACTACTCATTTGTAATGCAGTTAGAGATGCCTACCAATGGAAGAAACATTAACATTTCAGACATTAAATTACTGGAGGGATAGCAAAACAAAACAATGTTGCCATTTTTTCAACTTCCGGTTTTAAGAATCGTCAATATTTTTCTAAAACGATCACGCCCGGTAATCGCATCGCCAGCAGTTTGCTTTGGCAATACCGAGAGTTGATGACAGAGGATTTCTCTTTAAGCATGTGTGCAGCAGTATACACAGATATATAGATAGGAGGTGTAGAAATTTGGAACATTAAATTGACGTAATCATGATAATTGGCAAATTGTAATCAACAATGTTAATAAGGCTTTTCCCCCTAAAATCGAGGAATGCCTTGTGCTAGCCAGAAATGCAATAAACTACTTCTTAGATATCTGTGCTTGCCTATAGACCAGGGTTAACATTCCAAAAATTACAGCATTGCAGTGCCACAGATAAGGCCTAAAAAAAATAATTGTGTGGTTCGGGTCACCCGACCCTACCTACGAATACCCGCCGACCCTGACGTTTTTTTGGTCCATTTTGAAAAAATAAATAAAAAAATAACAATATAAAGTATGTATGTACACAAGTGAAGAGCAAATAGAAAAAAATTATAATTACAGTAATTATAGTACATAATTCATTGCATCTTCTTTGCGTTCATAAAAAAAAATCCTTAAAAAAAAAAAAAATCCAATCTACCCTACCTTCCAATTTTGAACATGTTACCAGAACCACACAATTGTTTTTTTAGGCCTAAGCAGCGTATTTGCGTATTTCACTCAATTAAAATTGCCAAATACCCAATTAATTTCCCTGACATGCGTACCAGATACACAAGCAATTTCCTTTTCACTCAAACATTTTAATTTTCGAGAGTATCTACAGTCAAAGTGTTCAAATGATTGATGAATTGATGTTTTCGTGCGTATTCCAATATTTACAAAAAGCAAATTTTACTTCCGGTGTTTATCTTGACTGGGACGTTACATAACTATCGATAAAGTGGAGCAGTAAAAGAGAACGCTATATAGTTGAATGTGTACGCTATACCAGTCTATACTATTGTGTAGTCGTCTGGGCGCTTTCTTGTTTACTTTTGAAAGCGTTTGCGTTGTGCAGACGATTAAAATGTCGAAACGGGGACGTAAACCGACAAGTGAGTTACCGTTAAGAAACACTGAAATTAACTCATGTGATTAATGTTTCTATGGAAATTAATCAGTAATAATGATTACTAATGTTTCTATGGAAATTAATCATTATTAATGATTAATAATTGACAAACCACTGCCATGAATAAAAAGTCAATAAAGCTCACATAAAGACGGGTAAGTTACCTTGCTTATTTTACATTTGATCCCCAAATCATCCTATTATTTTTGAAAATTTGAAATTCACTCAATTAATTTTAATTTCATGAGTGAAATACCCAATAGGTCCAAAAGTTATCTGGGGCACTGCATTGGTAATCTACAAATGTGTGAATTAAGGCATTGACCATCACTCATTGACGATATACATATGTGTGACAAATATTTTCTGTCACACAGTGCCAGGGTTCTCCACAGGCCATTTAAGCATAGCGGAGCCGCTACGCTTGACATCCAAAATCTTACATCCCGCGGTGCCTAAACTGCGCCGCTATGCTTAAAAACCAGAGCGCGGTGCTTTGATCTGAAGGCAAACACCGCCTTTAAAAACCCTTATGCGCACCGTACACAAATTCATAAACTCGCGTCAAACAATACACACAAGTAACACGTGACTGATCTATGCAGTATGCAGAAAGTGCGATAACACGCTGTGTGATTAGTGGATTGTTGACAACAAATTGCAATTATCACGAGTTGATTGGATTATGTCGGGTTGTTGTGGATTAATCAGTAATTGGGAGATATTTGGGATGGGAGAATGTAACTTAAAGCAGTTGAACTGGAAAGTTTGTTAATATTGGCAGTTTGTGTATCGGCTTACGTGTATTGTTCAAGACGGAAATGAAAGATGTGATGTGCAAGAGTTTGTTTGTTTTGCGTAAGTAAGTATAATTGTTTTGATTGTCATTTGATTTAAGTTTGTGCGTTAATAAATAAAATAAATAGCAATTTTGGGATAATATCTGGTCATTTGAAAAAAGAAAAGAAGAAATGAAGGTAGTTTATTTATCTGTTTACTTCAAAGCTTGTCAATATTTTGAAAACAAAAATACTAGAAATTACTTACAAAATAAAACAAAAATAATTCAGTTATTACTATTATTAAGCGTGTTGGTCTATTATATATTTATAATATATTAAATTATTTATATATGTTTCTTCAGACCTTGGCCCGCCACTTTAACCAGGATGAAGATTCAATGATGTCAGATCGAGTGGAGACAAGTGAGGGAGGTTACAAAGAATGACAGAGAGCTACAGGAGTCTCACCCCAACTTGTACAATATTGAAGCTGTTGGGTCTGCTTCTTCCAACATCAACAGCAGATTGAATTAAGACAGCACATGTCAACTCTGTGTAACAGAGTTCTCAATGCACTGCTGGCAGTAACAATGCAGGGCCCACCTCCATCAGTTTGAATATGACAGGGCAGTGGAAGAATGGCACATGGCCAGACCTAGAAGGTCAAGCATCTGAAGAGGAACTGCTAGCTAATATGTACAAGTCAAGACATTGAATGGGCTAACTTGTGTTGGATTTATTTGAGTGCTAAGGTTATATTTTTTAAGTATTATCAAATGTGCTGTTTTATTTCCAGGGATGAATATTGTGTAGTTGATGGTATTATATGTGTGCATGATGTGTTGATGTATATGTTGTATTATTGTGTATAATTAAAACTATAAACTTATAATAAATCTTTGTATGTTTTCTTCTTCATCGTGTATTAAAACATGGATTATTTATTATTGTTTATTGTATGTATTTCAGATGCTGCATGTTGTGTTGATGTGTGTTGTATTATTGTGTATGTATTATTGCGTATGAACTTATTTTAGTAAATATTTTTATGAGTTTTTTTTTTAAATAAAAGTCTTAAAACATGGATTATTTATTATATTGTTTATTATCATAAATATATAATTATATATGGCTTCCTAACATCACTTATATCACACAAAAGAGTGCCTCACCATCAATACAGGCAGTTACTAAAAGCCAAAAAAATCGAACACAGGAGGGGGTTTTCCCCTCCCGTACCCTCCCCCAGCACGCGCTAAATGCCACTATGCTTGAAAATAATCCTGTGGAGAACCCTGAGTGCTTTGGTGTGTATAGAATCATTTCTGTTTAAATTCAGGTTTTGAATTGTCCAGGCTTGAAGATCTATCATATAAGCATACGTTTATGCAGCGGTGAAATGATTTAGTGCATTTTTCCAAAGCATATGCTCGCTCATCTGTATACCGGTTACTTGTCATAAGTGTGATAGGATGATAAAATAGTCTATTATCTTTCAATATCCATCAACAAATTTCAAATTGTAAAGTGTTTTCATTGTAAAATAATCACCGCAAATAGGTCACATCAAGTCTGGTACAAAAGACGTCACAAAAGATGGTGGTCTATCTGTGTATAGGTTTACCATCACCAATTACATGTAAACCTCCGAGGTGTAGTCGAATGTAGTTCTTATAATAAAAAGTAATCCCTCCTTTTTCGATGAAAATGGGCGTTATAAGTAGGGGAAAACTGCCCATTTCTATTCGATTTTGTGGTTATATGTATAAGAACCGTATTAATAGGTTTTACTGGATCACTGATGAACATTTCCGAAATTTCGACTCTATGCTTACACTTTGTGAGCAATGAAAACAGTCGATCAATAAAAACAGCTGTACCCTTGACCTGTTTAGTAAACAAACAACAACTTTCTTACATGTCTTGTGACCCCACGTTTTCTGGTGATTTTTCAAGTGGAAAAATAGTTTTCTATAATATGAACATTACACTGCTGCATTATCCATACTTGAGTTGAATTTGCAGCAAATCATTAATATGTGACACTTTAACATTGGTGTCTATGGGGAAAATAATTAGTGCTTTCATACCTATAGGAATTAGGGACATAAGGGACCATGGACAAAAGGGACCACATGTGGGGACAAAAGGGACCACCTGTGGGGACAAAAGGGACCACATGTGGGGACCATAGTTTTTATTTTTATAAATGGGAATTTTTTACCCCAAAATTGGGAAAAAAGAGAGGTTTTTGCAATTGGGAAGAGGCCCCTGTTAAATAGGTTAAAAAAGCCCTGATGTCTGGACAGGGGCATTTTGGCCTAGAATGTGGGAAAGATCCATGACTGGGGAATGACATTTTCAGAGTTAAGTTTAAAAAATGGGGAAAACTGCATGATTTTCAAAGTAATTTGGGTGGGGAAGTGGCCTTATTCGGACCGCGAAGTGGCCTTATACGGACCGCTGCGAAAAAAGGGTTAAACGGCCTCGACTACCTACATGTACCTACATGTACCTACTACTACCTATGAGTCTCATTCATTAAACATAGAAAAAACATCCTATGTATTTTGATGGGTATTTATGCCAACAAATAGAACCTTGATATTTCAATTTTAGGTATACACTTACATTCCGTTGGACATGCTAGAATAAATAATAAACATGTTGCTAGATTCTTTGAGATTATCTACATTGGTTCTGTCAGAAAAGGCTCGGATTACAAATAAACGTGTTCCCCGTGACCAGACCATCTCCTTTAAACGCTGCCAACATATTTTATAAACGCTGCCAACATATTTAATGAGAATAAAAATCTATTTTTTCCGAAAACTGTTCAGTTTGTTAGCCCCCGAAAATTGAAATACACACTCACACAAAAACTGCACCAAAAATTCTTGTGCATATTTTCTGTGTAAAGAAAAATATCAAATAAAGTCTGCACTCAAATCTATCCGTATCTTATTGTTCTCAAGCTCAAAGTTTTATTACAGATACAAAATTTTAAAAAAAGCTGACCATCCTACCCACTACTTATTGTTGCAGTAAACACGGGTATTATTTTATTAGGCCTTACAAATATATTTATTTATATATTTGTTAAATATCCTTAAAAGATCCATATATAGTTATTATACGGGATATCAAATTATGATATTTACCATTGCCATAATACACAACTATTATTAATGCAAATCTACGTTTTTAACTAATTTTTGAATGGTCCCTTGTGTCCCATAATATGGTCCCTTTTGTCCCCTCATGTGGTCCCATTTGTCCCCTCATGTGGTCCCTTTTGTCCATGGTCCCTTATGTCCCAGGACACATATCAACAAACTAAGTCAACACATTTGCATACAAATGACCTTATGAACAGACATTGCATGATGGGAATGTGATTTTTACCCCGGTAATAAGCGACCACTGGCAAACCGGAGAATCACCATAATAATTTTTTAAAAAGTAAATATTATTAATATGTCTGTGATTATACCCCAGCTTTCACAAAGTAGGTCGATCTATTTAATGCAAACTAAACAATTGTTTGCTGGGCCTTCCCATAGCTGCATTTAGCGCGCGACGGGGGAAGGGTGCGGGAGGGGACTCTCCTCCTGCACATCGATTCTTATGGGATGGTGTGTTGTCTGTCGTCCGTTAACTTTTCTTCAAACGACTTCGTCTCAGAAACCGCTTGGCTAATTTTGACCAAACTTCACATGAATGATCCTTAGATGAATGCTTTTTAGATTTGTTAAAATTAGGTCAGCGCTACATCCAAGATGGCTGCCATTACCATATATGGTCGAAACCTTAAAAAATCTTCTTCTCCAGAACCGCTGGACAGATTTCAACAGTTTTTCTTTTAAAATGATCGCCAACGCCTAGACTATCAAGTTTGTTCAAATAAAGTCCCCGGGGTCAAAAATGGCCGTGCCTAGGCTAGCGCTAGGATTTTAAACCCTTTAGCCAAATCTGGCTAAAGCCCTAAAAATTCCTTTAGCCAGATTAGAATGTCTTTAGCCAGACTTTTGCCGAGATTTTTTTTTTAACGAATTGGAGGCGCTAAAACTTCGCGTTTGCGTACACATCAACAGTTCGTTAAAAAAGTATACGTTATTAACCTACATGTATAGGGTATCAATATGTCCACATCATATGCATTTTGCTTTAGTGCTTACAATTACTTATAATAGTGGAGCTGTAAAATATCCAAAAAGTTTTAAAAATTGTATTTACTTTAATGCTATTTTTATTTTTAAAAATTGTCGACTGAAATTTAAAAAAGACCAGAATGAATGCATGCATATAATAAGAAAATATAAAAATAAAGACTCTTGTCACCATTGATCAGACCATTTAGTATTTTCATTAAATGTATATCAGTATACCTACTAACGTTCATAGAAATAAAATAAATATATTTAAAAATGTAAGGCTAAGCTGAGGAATATAAAACAAGTTCAACTAACAGGAGTTCCAACTAGAAAGATCGCGGCGCTGCATTGTGAGACAAAATTCAGAAATGCTACATACACCACAAATATCATGCACAGAGTAAGTAATAAAAGCCACTTCATTCTAAAATTGTACGAATATTGTGAGTAAGCGCACCTTTCGTATTTGTTCATGTTGATTGCTCAACCATAAATTATCCCAATTCAGAGACAGCCGATCAAACATCGGTTCACACTTGCCATTGTTCCAGTTTACGCTACCGTGTGTACAACTAATTAGTCTTATCAGTGATCGTAAAGTTTCAAAAACACCGACAGCATCTTTAGCTTTTTAATTCGTAAGCAAACTTTGTGTTTTGAAAAGCCATTTTAGCTGCTAGAGGGCGCCACGTTATTTTGTTTTACCCGGCTCGATAACGCAGTTAAATATATGGATAATATTGGGCGCGGGGTCACAAACCAGTTGATTGACAGCAAGAGGCGGAACAGTGGGCGGAGTCTATCGCACATCGACAATTTGACAGCGGTCTTCAATAAACACTGCGATAATTAGTTTATCAGTCCAGATTGGTTGTCGCTAATTTCCTAACAACACCCAGCGGGGTAGTGGCTTATAGACAGTGAAAGACTTTGTGTATCAGAATTCGGGATTTTCCGAGATTGTAGACAAAATCTGTCGGAAATTTGGATTTGCCAGACGGCCGATGTCTGGCGAATTTGATATGTATTTCTTACGATTTTCATTCGCCAGTTCGTTTTTCTTTTTCGCGATTTGGCGAAATGCTTAACGCGAGCCTAGCGTGCCCCGGGGGTCCAAAGTTTGTATATTGAGGTTTTGCATGTTTTTCATATAGACATATAGGAAAACACTTTAAAAAATCTTCTTCTCTGAAACCACAAGGTACAGAGCTCTCATGTATTACATGTAGCATCAGCTTATGGTCCTCTACTAAGTTTGTTCAAATGGTGACCCTGGGGTCAAATTTGTCCCCGCCCCGTGGGTCACAGTTTTACATAGACTTATATAGGATTTTCTTTTTAAAAATCTTCTTCTCGGAAACTACAAGAGCCAGAGGTTTGATATTTTGCATTTACTATAAGCTTATGGTCCTTTACCAAGTTTGTTCAAATGGTGACCCTCGGGTCACATTTGGCCCCGCCCCAAGGGTCACATGTTTTACATAGACATGTATAAGGAAAAACTTAAAAAATCTTCTTCTCTGAAACTGCAAGAGCCAGAGGTTTAATATTTTGCATTTGCTATAAGCTTCTGGTCCTCTACCAAGTTTGTTCAAATTTGTCCCCGCCCCGAGGGTCACATGTTTTACATAGACATGTATAGGGAAAAACTTAAAAAATCTTCTTCTTTGAAACTGAAAGAGCCAGAGGTTTAATATTTTGCTGTTGCTATAAGCTTATGGTCCTTTACCAATTTTGTTCAAATGGTGACCCTGGGGTCACATCTGGCCCCGCCCCGGGGGTCACAGTTTTGTCAATGAAAGCTCGGTCAACTTCGAAAACCAGCCAGATCGGACCAGTAACAGCGGAGTTATGACCCTTGATTTTGTTAAAACGCTTATATTTGCCTCGTCATACGATAGGGCCTTTATTTTGCCAAATTTTACCAGATTTTCTGACTTTCTTTTTTTATATTATTTTTTAATTTTGTTTAATTTTTTAATTTTGTTTTTTTAATTTTGTTTTTGTTAATAATTATATATTTTTTATATATAAATATAAATTTTTTTTTATTTTTTTTTAATTTTTAGCTCTACTGGCCAAGGGCCAGCAGAGCTTATGGGATGGTGTGTTGTCAGTCTTCCGTCGTCCGTTAACTTTTGCTTGTGTACACTCTAGAGGCCACATTTCTGATGCAATCATCATGAAACTTTGTCAGAATGTTTGTCTCAATGAAATCTCTGTCAAGTTCGAAAATGGGTCATGTGGGGTCAAAAACTAGGTCACTAGGTCAAATATTGGAAAAACCTTGTGTACACTCTAAAGGCCATATTTTTGATCCGAGCTTGATGCAACTTTGTCAGAATGTTTGTCTTAATTATATCTTGGTCAAGTTTGAAAATGGGTCACATGGGGTTAAAAACTAGGTCACTAGGTCAAATACTTGAAAAACCTTGTGTACACTCTAGAAGCCGTATTTCTGACCCAATCTTCATGAAACTTTGTCAAAATGTTTGTCTTAATTATATCTTGGTCAAGTTCAAAAATGGGTCACATGGTATCAAAAACTAGGTCACTAGGTCAAACTTTGGAAAAACCGTGTGTACACTCTAGAGGCCATATTTTTGACCTGATCTTGATGAAACTTTGTCAGATTGTTTGTCTCAATAAAATCTCGGTCGAGTTCAAAAATGGGTCATGTGGGATCAAAAACTAGGTCACTAGGTCAAATACTTGAAAAAACTTGTGTACACTAGAGAGGTCATATTTGTTACCCAATCTTGATGAAACTTTGTCAAATTGTTTATCTTAATTATATCTTGATCAAGTTCGAAAATGGGTCACATGAAGTTAAAAACTAGGTCACTAGGTCAAATATTGGAAAAACCTTGTGTACACTCTAGAGGCCATATTTTTGACCCGAGCTTGATGCAACTTTGTCAGAATGTTTATCTTAATTGTTTGTCTCAATGAAATCTCGGTCAAGTTCGAAAATGGGTCATGTGGGGTCAAAAACTAGGTCACTAGGTCAAATATTGGAAAAACCTTGTGTACACTATAGAGGCCATATTTTTGACCCGAGCTTGATGCAACTTTGTCAGAATGTTTGTCTTAATTATATCTTGGTCAAGTTTGAAAATGGGTCACATGGGGTTAAAAACTAGGTCACTAGGTCAAATACTTTAAAAACCTTGTGTACACTCTAGAAGCCGTATTTCTGACCCAATCTTGATGAAACATTGTCAAAATGTTTGTCTTAATTATATCTTGGTCAAGTTCAAAAATGGGTCACATGGTGTTAAAAACTAGGTCACTAGGTCAAACTTTGGAAAAACCGTGTGTACACTCTAGAGGCCATATTTTTGACCCGATCTTGATGAAACTTTGTCAGAATGTTTGTCTCAATGAAATCTCGGTCAAGTTCAAAAATGGGTCATGTGGGGTCAAAAACTAGGTCACTAGGTCAAATACTTGAAAAAAATTGTGTACACTCTAGAGGTCATATTTGTTACCCAATCTTGATGAAACTTTGTCAAATTGTTTATCTTAATTATATCTTGATCAAGTTCGAAAATGGGTCACATGAAGTTAAAAACTAGGTCACTAGGTCAAATATTGGAAAAACCTTGTGTACACTCTAGAGGCCATATTTTTGACCCGATCTTGATGAAACTTTGTCAGAGTGTTTGTCTCAATGAAATCTCGGTCAAGTTCAAAAATGGGTCATGTGGGGTCAAAAACTAGGTCACTAGGTCAAATACTTGAAAAAACTTGTGTACACTCTAGAGGTCATATTTGTTACCCAATCTTGATGAAATTTTGTCAAATTGTTTATCTTAATTATATCTTGATCAAGTTCGGAAATGGGTCACATGAAGTTAAAAACTAGGTCACTAGGTCAAATATTGGAAAAACCGTGTGTACACTCTAGAGACCATATTTTTGACTCGAGCTTGATGCAACTTTGTCAGAATGTTTGTCTTAATTATATCTTGGTCAAGTTTGAAAATAGGTCACATGGGGTTAAAAACTAGGTCACTAGGTCAAATATTGGAAAACCCTTGTGTACACTCTTTGTCAAAATGTTTGTCTTAATTATATCTTGGTCAAGTTCAAAAATGGGTCACATGGTGTTAAAAACTAGGTCACTAGGTCAAACTTTGGAAAAACCGTGTGTACACTCTAGAGGCCATATTTTTGACCCGATCCTGATGCAATTTTGTCAGAATATTTGTCTCAATTATAGCTTGCTAAAGTTCGAAAATGGGTCACACAGGGTCACACAGGGTCAAAAACTAGGTCACTAGTACACTCTAGAGGCCATATTTCTGACCCGATCTTGATGAAACTTTGTCGAAATGTTGTCTTAATTATATTTTGGTCAAGTTCGAAAATGGGTCCCATGGGGTCAAAAACTAGGTCACTAGGTCAAATACTTGAAAAACCTTGTGTACACTCTAGACACCATGTAGTACGACTCGATTCATCAATAGTATAACAGCCAGTAGAGCGTTCACAGGCCCTCTTGGGCCTCTTGTTTCTTTTATTTTGTTATTTTTTTATTATTTTTTTTTTTTTTTAATTCTCTTTGTTTAATTTTTTTTTTAGCTCTTTGTTGGACCAGTCGGACCATTAACAGAGAAGTTATGGCTCTTGATTTAGTTAAAAATGCTATATTTTGCCTCGTTAATATGGTAGGGCCTTCATTTTTCATCTGATCTTTACCAGATTCTTTAGTTATGGCCCTTGATTTAGTTAAAAAGCTGTATTTTGCCCAAAACTTTAAAAAAACAACTTAAATGGCAGTCTCTCGCTTCATTGATGTTATAAGAGCCATGTTAGCCAGTAGAGCAACCACAGGCCCTCTTGGGCCTCTTGTTTCATATATATTTTAAAGTAAAATACGGGTTTTGGCAAACACCTGACACATATAAAACATGTTTTAAATATATCTGCCAGTCTGCCATAGATAGTGTAACATATATGTCCATTTTTAGCTCTACTGGCCAAGGGCCAGAAGAGCTTATGGGATGGTGTGTTGTCTGTCGTCCGTCGTCCGTCGTCTGTTAACTTTTCTTCAAACAACTTCTCCTCAGAAACCGCTTGGCTAATTTTGACCAAACTTCACATGGATGATCCTTAGATGAATGCCTTTTAGATTTGTTAAAATTAGGTCAGCGCTACATCCAAGATGGCTGCCATTACCATATATGGTCAAAACCTTAAAAAATCTTCTTCTCCAGAACTGCTGGACAGATTTCAACAGTTTTTCTTTTAAAATGATCGCCAATGCCTATACTATCAAGTTTGTTCAAATAAAGTCCCCGGGGTCAAAAATGACCGTGCCCCGGGGTTCCAAAGTTTGTATTTTGAGGTTTTTCATATAGACATATAGGAAAAATATCTTTAAAAAAATCTTCTTCTCTGAAACCACAAGGCACAGAGCTCTCATGTATTACATGTAGCATCAGCTTATGGTCCTCTACTAAGTTTGTTCAAATGGTGACCCTGGGGTCAAATTTGTCCCCGCCCCGGGAGTCACAGTTTAACATAGACTTATATAGGATTTTTTTTAAAAAAATGTCTTCTCGGAAACTACAACAGCCAGAGGTTTGATATTTTGCATTACTATAAGCTTATGGTCCTTTACCAAGTTTGTTCAAATGGTGACCCTCGGGTATCACTCATGAAACTTAATACATGGTTTCATTTTCTGTTCTAGATTTTTTTTGTCTTGTAAACACTTCATTATATATATGTAGTGAAGTTAAGCAGGAGTCATTATGTTATTTTTAAGTGAATAACATTTAAAAAAAACAAAAACTTGAAAACGCAAAGTGTCGTGTGTGTTTTTGTAAAGCATCCGAAATAAAGACTATCCGGATTTACATCAACTTTTTACGCTGACACTGTCTTATAATATCTTAACGTCTGTGTCTGTGTCATGTTTACTGCATGAAGTCATTAGCGTTTTCCAAAAAAAATGGTAGGAAACGGTTATTTAAATGTTATAAATTGCTGTCTTTATTCATAATTAATCGTTTTAGTTTGAAACACGGAAGCAAATTCAAAACCGGAAGTAACCTAAATTATAATTTTATGTGATTATCGAATAATTTTGAGTTTGTGAGATTATTTTCTCATCATTATCTATTTAAAATCACGATAAAAAGGATGGAGGCACGTTAATTCAACGCTACAATAAAATATAACATAAGTAAATTATTTTCACATTTGATGACGCAACAATTTTACAGGTCATGTACATATGGTTGAATTCTTGAATTAGACCCTTCTCGTGGAGGTAATTAACACCTCTGCCCCTCTAATCCTTATGGAAACACTCCAATCAGGATCTAAAGACGTATGTTTGTCAGGAGTTTATATCTCAAGGCGTTATTTGGTCAGATATTTCATTAATTAACACTGGGAAATGAATGTTTTGACCCACTTTTAAGGGATCGCGTCACGGTTTTAAAGGGTCTCGGTCAGATTAAGGGATTGCGGCATGTCGGTTTCAAAAGTTAAGGGATCGCGGTGCTGCTACGCTATAAATGGCTAAGGAAGGCCTTGGATTTGGATTTATTGATGAAGCAATCCAATATTACTCTGATATTTAACATCTTTTAACAGCTTATTGTGTGTTCATTAGGGTAGGACACCGGTTCCCCATTGCTGGTATCGTACCATTTCACTGGGAACTGGTATTTACCGTTTAAAAAAACGGTACCCTTATTTGCGTCTACTTTATTTTGAAGCTGTTCTGCCGTGATCACTATGAACTATCAGCGTGTCGTCATTTTGTTTAAATATTTAAACCAAGACTCACTCAGCATGCAATTCACTGGCATTATTTTTCTGTGTAGTACCTAGCAATTTAATCGAGAAACCACGTCTATTTATAGATCGTAATTTACACGCTTTATGGAACCAACGGTCATAGTCTACGGCGCTCTTTATAAAGTGGAACCAGTCTAGTAGTGAGGCACGCATTTGGATACCTATGTATTTCGTATTCACTTTTTCCAACAAGATACTCGCAATAAATATAATATATGTAACTGAACATGAAATAACAAAAAAACATTAAAGCAACTTTAAAGCGGAAAATAACTGAAAATGAAATAAGTACGAAAATAAGACCGATTTCGTCAAACAAACTGATCGGACAAGTTCACTGTCATTGTTGATTCACGCGTTATCGTTAATAGTACCGTTAAAATACCGTACCGTTTCATTGGTACCGATACCAGTACCGTACCGGTTCATTTTAACGGTATCCAACACTGTTCCATGAAAACGTGTAGAACTTCCATGTAAAAACAGAACATGAAACAAAAATGTACTGCGACACCGTTTCTGGTGTAACAAACGGAAATGTTAGAACTGCGACACCGTTTCTGGTGTAACAAACGGACAGTTACTGCGACACCGTTTCTGGGTAACCCGAACCACACAATCATTAAAATCCCAGAGCCCTGATTTAGTTAAAAATGCTATATTTTGTCTCATTAAGACGATAGGGCCTTCATTTTTCATCTGATATTTACCAAACTTTACCAGATTTTTAATATCAATGAAAGCTCGGACAAGCTCTTTTTAGATCACCTGAGCCGAAGGCTCAAGGTGATCTATTGGGATCACTCTGCGTCCGTCGTCGTCGTTAACTTTTCTTCAAACGACTTCTCCTCAGAAACCGCTTGGCTAATTTTGACTAAACTTCACATGGATGATCCTTATTTTTTAGATTTGTTAAAATTAGGTCAGCGTGACATCCAAGATGGCCGCCATTGCCATTTATGGTCGAAACCTTAAAAAATCTTCTCCAGAACCGCAGGACAGATTTCAACAGTTTTTCTTTTAAAATGATCGCCAATGCCTACACTATCAAGTTTGTTCAAATAAAGTCCCCGGGGTCAAAAATGGCCGTGCCCCGGGGATCCAAAATTTGTATATTGAGATTTTGCATGTTTTTCATATAGACATATAGGAAAAAAAATTAAAAAATCTTCTTCTCTAAAACCACAAGGCACAGAGCTCTCATGTATTACATGTAGCATCAGCTTATGGTCCTCTACTAAGTTTGTTCAAATGGTGACCCTGGGGTCAAATTTGTCCCGCCCCGAGGGGTCACAGTTTTACATAGACTTATATAGGAAAACAAAATAAAAAATCTTCTTCTCGGAAATTACAAGAGCCAGAGGTTTAATGTTTTGCATTTACTGTAAGTATATGGTCCTTGAGCAAGTTTGTTCAAATGGTGACCCCCGGGTCACATTTGACCCCGCCCCAAGGATCACATGTTTTGGATAGACATGTATAGGGAAAAACTTAAAAAATCTTCTTCTCTGAAACTGCAAGAGCCAGAGGTTTAATATTTTGCATTTGCTATAAGCTTATGGTCCTCTACCAAGTTTGTTCAAATGGTGACCCAGGGGTCACATTTGGCCCACCCCGAGGGTCACAGTTTTACATAGGCTTGTATAGGCAAAAACTGAAAACAATCTTCTCTGAAACTACAAGAGCCAGAGGTTTAATATTTTGCATTTACTATAAGATTATAGTCCTTTACCAGGTTTGTTCAAATGGTGACCCTGGGGTCACATTTGGCCCCGCCCCGGTGGTCACAGTTTTACATAGACTTGTATAGGGAAAAACTTAAAAAATCTTCTTCTCTGAAACTACAAGAGCCAGAGGTTTAACATTTTGCATTTACTATAAGATTATGGTCCTTTACCAAGTTTGTTCTAATGGTGACACTGGGGTTACATTTGGCCCTGCCCCAGCGGTCACAGGTTATACATAGACTTGTATAGGGAAAAACTTAAATCTTCTTCTCCGAAATTGCTTGAGCCAGATGTTCAATATTTTGCATTTGCTATAAGCTTATAGTCCTCTACCAAGTTTGTTCAAATGGTGACGCTAGGGTTACATTTGACCCCACCCCAGGGGTCACATGTTTTACATTGACTTGTATAGGGAAAAACTTAAACAATCTAATCTTCTCTGGAACTGCTTGAGCCAGATGTTCAATATTTTGCATTTTCTACAAGCTTATGATCCTTTACCCAGTTTGTTCAAATGGTGACCCTGGTGTCAAATTTGGCCCCAACCTGGGGGTCACAGTTTTACATAGATTTATATAGGAATTTTTTTAAAAATCTTCTTCTCTGAAAGTACAAGAGCCAGAGGTTTAATATTTTGCAGTTACTATAAGCTTATGGTCCTTTACCACGTTTGTTCAAATGGTGACCCTGGGGTCATGCCCCCGCGATCACAGTTTTACATAGACTTGTAAAGGGAAAAATTAAAAAAATCTTTTTCTCTGAAACTGCAAGAGCCAGAGGTTTAATATTTTGCATTTACTATGCGCTTATTATCCTATACCAAGTTTATTAAACTGGTGACCCGGGGTCACATTTGGCTCTGCCCCAGGGGTCATATGTTTTACATAGACTTGTATAGGGAAAAACTTAAAAAATCTTCTCTTTCTGAAACCACAAGGCACACAGCTCTCCTATATTACATGTAGCCCTTGGGTCACATTTGGCCATGCCCCAGAGGTTACACCTTCATTTTGTCTTTGATCTTTACCAAACTTTGTCAGTGTCTTTATATCAATGTTGGTAAACAACAGAGGCCACATTTCTCGGACAATCTTAACCATACTTGCACAGATTGTATATGATCATAAGATTTCGAAGAAGTTCGATAATGGACAATTACTCAGGTGATCGATATAGGGCCATCTTGGCCCTCTTGTTTATTATTATTATTTTTTTGTTTTTTTGTTTTGTTTTTAGCTCGACTGATCAGAGATCAGCAGAGCTTATGCTGTGGTGCGGCGTCCGTCGTCTGTCTGTCCGTAAACTTTTTTTGTAGCGACTACTCCTCTGAAACTACTGAGTGTATATTCATGAAACTTAACAGAAATGTTACTCATGAAGTCTAGTTGATCCTAGCAAAAATTCATGTTGATGTGAAATCCAAGATGGCCGCCAGATCTAAAAATAGGTTTTTGAAAAACAAGTTTGTAGCGACTACTTCTTGAAAACTCTTAGTGATATTGATATGGGACTTTTTCTAAAATGATCAGCATGACATGATGTTGGTCCTTGTCGAAAATCGTTTTGATTCGACGTTAAACATGGCTGCCAGCGGCCATCTTTGTTAACATAGAGTTATATAATGAAAACTTGTAGCGACTACTCCTCTGAAACTACTTGACGGATTTTCATGAAACTTCACAGGAATCAGGGGTCACGCGATTAGGCGAAGTCGCTAAAAACTTCGCTTTAATTTGGCCGACTTTGCTTTTTAGCTCACCTGAGCCGAAGGCTCAAAGGTGAGCTATTGGGATCACTCTTCGTCCGTCGTCCGTCGTAGTCCGTAGTCCGTCGTCCGTCGTTAACTTTTGCTTCAAATAACTTCTCCTCAGAAACCTCTTGTCTAATTTTGACCAAACTTCACGTGGATGATCCTTAGGTGAATGCTTTTTAGATTTGTTAAAATTAGGTCAGCGCGACATCCAAGATGGCCGCCATTACCATATATAGTTGAAACCTTAAAAAATCTTCTTCTCAAGAACCGCTGGATAGATTTCGACAGTTTTTCTTTTAAAATGATCGCCAACGTCTAGACTATCAAGTTTGTTCAAATGAAGTCCCCGGGGTCAAAAATGGCCATGCCCCAGGGGTCCAAAGTTCGTATATTGAGATTTTGCATGTTTTTCATATAGACATATAGGAAAAAACTTTTAAAAATCTTCTTCTCTGAAACCACAAGGCACAGAGGTCTCATGTATGACATGTAGCATCAGCTTATGGTCCTCTACTAAGTTTGTTCAAATGGTGACCCTGGGGTCAAATTTGTCCCTGCCCCGGGGGCCACAGTTTTACATAGACTTGTATAGGATTTTTTTTTAAAAATCTTCTTCTCAGAAACTGCAAGAGCCTGAGGTTTGATATTTTGCATTTACTATAAGCTTATGGTCCTTTACAAAGTTTGTTCAAATGGTGACCCAGGGGTCACATTTGGCCCCGCCCCGGGGGTCACAGTTTTACATAGGCTTGTATAGTGAAAAACTTAAAAAATCTTCATCTCCGGAACCACATGGCACTGAGCTCTCATGTATTACATGTAGCATCAGCTTATGGTTCTCTACTTAGTTTGTTCAAATGGTGACCCTGGGGTCGAATTTGTCCCCGCCCTGGGGGTCACAGTTTTACATAGATATGAATAGGGAAAAACTTAAAAAGCCTTCTACTCTGAAACTGCAAGAGCCAGAGGTTTAATATTTTGCTTTTGCTATAAGCTCATGGTCCTCTACCAATTTTGTTCAAATGGTGACCCAGGGGCCACATTTGGCCCCGCCCCGGGGGTCACAGTTTTACATAGGCTTGTATAGGGAAAAACTGAAAAAAATCTTCTTCTCTGGAACTGCAAGAGCCAGAGGTTTAATATTTTGAATTTACTATTAGATTATGGTCCTCTACCAAGTTTGTTCAAATGATGACCCAGGGGTAAAATTTGACCCCACTCCATGGGTCACAGTTTTACATAGACTTGTATAGGGAAAAACTTAAAAAATCTTCATCTCTAAAACCATAAAGCACACAGCTCTCATATATCACATGTAGCCCTGGGGTCACATTTGGATCTGCCCAAGGTGTTATTCTCTAGCACCTTCATTTTATATTCGATCTTTACCAAACTTTGTCAGTGTCTTAAACTGTCTATATCAATGTTGTTATACACAACATTCGATCAACATGTCTCTGTCAAGTTGGTTAGGGTTGAAATGCCTTTAAATCTCACTCCGGTTAAAGACATAAAGCTGATAAAAGTTTGCCGGGGGAAAAAATGAAAAAAATAAATAAAGTTATACGATTTCAGTTGGTATGTTCAAGACAGAAAGGGTTTTTGGCACTGTTCACTTTGAAGTTTGTAAGGCTGTGGGAAAATAATAATAACAAAATGATAATAATAATATATGCTTTATTAGTATTATGCATTATTTTAGTTATTATAACAGTAATAATCCCAATACAAATAATTAATAAAATAACATGCAATTGGTTAAGAATTGATTAACTCGATATTTAATCATCCGTCTCATGTCGACCGACCTCAAGTCTTTTTGGAGTCTGGCTTGACCCCTGGGAATGTTGCTCTTGATGTCTCATTGATCCTAGCAAAATTTCAGGTCGGCCAAAAATTAAAGATGTCTGCCATGGCTAAAAATAGATTTTCAAAATACAAGTTTGTAGCGACTACTTCTTGAAAACTATAAGTGATATTGATATGGGTCTTTTTCTAAAATGATCAGCATGACATGATGTTGGTCCTTGTCAAAAATCGTTTTGATTCTACGTTAAACATGGCTGCCAGTGGCCATTCTTGTTTACATAGAGTTATATAGTAAAATCTTGTAGCGACTACTCCTCTGAAACAACTTGACGGATTTTCATGAAACTTCACACGAATGTTGCTCTTGATGTCTAATTGATCCTAGCAAAACTTCAGGTCGGCCGGAAATTCAAGATGGCCACCACGGCTAAAAATAGATTTTCAAAAAACAAGTTTATGGCGACTACTTCTTGAAAACTATAAGTGATATTGATATGGGACTTTTTCTAAAATGATCAGCATGTCATGATGTTGGTTCTTGTCGAAAATCGTTTCGATTTGATGTTAAACATGGCTGTCAGCGGCCATCTTTGTTTACATAGAGTTATCTAGTAAAAACTGGTAACGACTACTCCTCTGTAACTACTTGACGGATTTTCATGAAACTTTACAGGAATGTTGCTCTTGATGTCTTATTGATCCTAGCAAAATTTTAGTTGGGCCAGAAATTCAAGATGGCCGCCATGGCTAAAAATATATATGGGACTTTTTCTAAAATGATCAGTATGATCAGTATGACCTGATGTTGATCCTTGTCAAAAATTATTTTGATTTGACATTAAACATGGCTGCCAGCGGCCATCTTTGTTTACGAGTTATATAATGAAAACTTGTAGCGACTACTCCTATGAAACTACTTGATGGATTTTTATGAAACTTCACAGGAATGTTGACCTAGCTTACAAAAATCTATCAGTAGAGCTTCAAGGTCATTGACCTCTTGTTTATTTTGTTTTTCACTTTATTTTTTTTATTATCTCTACTGGCCGAGTTCAAAAACCAGCCAGATCGGACCAGTAATGGCGGAGTTATGGCTCTTGATTTAGTTAAAAATGCTATAGTTTGCCTCTTTAAGACAATAGTCACTCGCTTCATTGATGTTATAAGGGCCGTATTAGCCAGTAGAGCATCCACAGGCCCTCTTGGGCCTCTTGTTTAAATTATTATTAGTATTTTTTTTTATTATTTTTTTTTTCAATATAATATTTTTCCTTTTTAGCTCTACTGGCCGAAGGCCAGCAGAGCTTATGGGATGCCGATCGCCGTCGTCTGTCCGTCCGTCGTTAACTTTTGTCTCGTTAAGTTGATAGGGCCTTCATTTTTCATCCGATCTTTACCAAACTTTACCACATTGTTAATATCAATGAAAGCTCAGACAAGTTCGAAAACCAGCCAGATCGGACCAGTAACAGCAGAGTTATGGTCCTTGATTTAGTTAAAAATGCTATATTTTGCCTTGTTAAGACGATAGGGGCTACATTGTTCATCCGATCTTTACCAATCTTTATCAGATTGTCAATATCAATGAAAGCTCGGACAATTTCAAAACCAGCCATATCGGATTAGTAAAAGCGGAGTTATGGCCCTTGATTTAGTTAAAAATGCTATATTTTGCCTCGTTAAGACGATAGGGGCTTCATTGTTCATCCGATCTTTACCAAACTTTATCATATTGTTAATGCCGTTGAAAGCTCGAACATGTTTGAAAACCAGCCATATTGGACCAGTAACAGCGTAGTTATGGCCCTTGATTTAGTTAAAAATGCTATATTTTGCCTCGTTAAGATGATAGGGGATTCATTGTTCATCCGATCTTTAGCAAACTTTATCAGATTGTTAATATCAATGAAAGCTCGATCAAGTTCGAAAAACATTCATATCGGACCAGTAACAGCGGAGTTATGGCCCTTGATTTAGTTCAAAATGATATATTATGCCTCGTTAAGATGATTGGGCCTTCATTCTTCATCCGATCTTTACCAAACTTTATCAGATTGTTAATGTCTATGAAAGCTTAGGCAAGTTTGAAAACCAGCCAGATCGAACCATAAACAGCGGAGTTATGGCCCTTGATTTTTAGCTCTACTGGCCAAAGGCCAGCAGAGCTTATGGGATGCCGAGTTGTCCGTCGTCCGTCCGTCGTCCGTCTGTCGTTAACTTTTGTCTTGTTAAGACGATAGGGCCTTCATTTTTCATCCGATCTTTACCAAACTTTAACAGGTTGTTAATATCGATGAAAGCTTGGATGAGTTCGAAAACCAGCCAGATCGGACAAGTAACAGTGGAGTTATGGCCCTTGATTTAGTTAAAAATGCTATATTGCTATATTTTGCCTCGTTAAGACGATAGGGTCTTCATTTTTCATCCTATCTTTACCAAACTTTACCACATTGTTAATATCAATGAAAGCTCAGACAAGTTCGAAAACCAGCGAGATCGGACCAGTAACAGCAGAGTTATGGTCCTTGATTTAGTTAAAAATGCTATATTTTGCCTCGTTAAGACGATAGGGGCTTCATTGTTCATCCGATCTTTACCAATCTTTATCAGATTGTTAATATCAATGAAAGCTCGGACAAGTTCGAAAACCAGCAATATTGGATTAGTAAAAGCGGAGTTATGGCCCTTGATTTAGTTAAAAATGCTATATTTTGCCTCGTTAAGACGATAGGGGCTTCATTGTTCATCCGATCTTTACCAAACTTTATCATATTGTTAATGCCGTTGAAAGCTCGAACATGTTCGAAAACCAGCCATATTGGACCAGTAACAGCGGAGTTATGGCCCTTGATTTAGTTAAAAATGCTATATTTTGCCTCGTTAAGATGATAGGGGCTTCATTGTTCATCCGATCTTTAGCAAACTTTATCAGATTGTTAATATCAATGAAAGCTCGATCAAGTTCGAAAAACATTCATATCGGACCAGTAACAGCGGAGTTATGGCCCTTGATTTAGTTCAAAATGATATATTTTGCCTCGTTAAGACGATAGGGCCTTCATTTTTCATCCGATCTTTACCAAACTTTATCAGATTGTTAATGTCTTTTAAAGCTTGGTCAAGTTTGAAAACCAGCCAGATCGGACCATACACAGCGGAGTTATGGCCCTTGATTTTGTTAAAAATGCTATAATTTGCCTCGTCATACGATAGGGCCTTCATTTTGCATCTGATCTTTGCCAAACTTTAGCAGATTTTATGACTTTTTTTTTACGTTATTATTTTTATTTATTTTTAAATTTTCTTATTTTTTAATTTTTTATTTATTTTTTCACTTTTTTTTTTCCTTTTTTTTTTTTTTTTTTTTTTTTCAATTATTTTTTTTTATTTTTTTTATTTTTTATTTTTTATTCATTTTTTTTTTTTTTTTTTTTTTTTTTTTTTTTTAATATTTATTCATTGAATTTTTTTTTCTTTATTTTTTTTTTTTTTTTTTTTTTTTTTTTTTTTATTTTTTTTTAATTTTTTTTTTTTATTTAATTTTTTTTTTTTTATTAATTGATTATTTTTTTGTAAAAAAAAAATAAAAAAAATGTTTTGATTATTATTATTCTCTAATTTTTTATTTTTTTTATTTATTTATATTTTTTTTTTTTTTAGCTCTATGTTGGACCAGTCGGACCAGTAACAGAGGTGTTATGGCTCTTGATTTAGTTAAACATGCTATATTTTGCCTCGTTTATACGGTAGGGCCTTCATTTTTCATCTGATCTTTACCAAACTTTACCAGATTCTTTAGTTATATATATGGCCCATGATAAAGTTAAAAAGCTGTTTTTTGCCCGAAACTTTCAAAAAAACTTAAATGGCAGTCAGTCGCTTCATTGATGTTATAAGAGCCGTGTTAGCCAGTAGAGCGTCTACAGGCCCTCTTGGGCCTCTTGTGTTAAAAAAGCTATAATTTGCCTCGTCAAACGATAGGGCCTTCATTTTAGATCTGATCTTTGCCAAATTTTAGCAGATTTTACGACTTTCTTTTTTACTTTATTATTTTTATTTATTTTTAAATTTCCTTATTTTTTTTTTTTTTTTTTTACTTTTATTTTTTTCCATTCACTCTTTTTACTCTACTTTAATTATTTTTTTTTTTTTTTTTTTTTTTTTTTTCATTCATTTTTTTTTTTTTTTTTTTTAATATTTATTGATTGATTTATTTATTTTCTTAAATTTATTTGTTTTTTTTTTTTAAAAAATAAAATTATTTTTCTTATTTTTAATTGATTTTTTTTTTTTTTTTTTAATTTTTTTTTAATTTTAATTATGTTTTTTTTAATTGAACATTTTTTTTTAAATTGATTTTTTGATTATTATTATTCTCTTATTATTTTTTTTAGCTCTATGTTGGACTAGTCGGACCAGTAACAGAGGAGTTCTGGCTCTTGATTTAGTTCAACATGCTATATTTTGCCTCATACGGTAGGGCCTTCATTTTTCATTTGATCTTTACCAGACTTTACCAGATTCTTTAGTTATGGCCCATGATAAAGTTAAAAAGCCGTTTTTTGCCCGAAACTTTCAAAAAAACTTAAATGGCAGTCAGTCGATTCATTGATGTTATAAGAGCCGTGTTAGCCAGTAGAGCATCTACAGGCCCTCTAGGGCCTCTTGTTTATTTTTATTATTTTTTGATTTCATTTATTTATTGATTCCTTTTTTCTTTTTCTTTTTTTAAATTCTTTTATTTCATTTTTAGCTCTTCTGTCCATCGTCTGTCCATTACAGGTGGAGTCTGCGTCATATCTATTACATGACATGTTTATTTCAGATGCAGTAAGGTTCCTTCCAGCACAGGTTACAGATGGAGTCCGAGTTAATGGCTGTAACTGATGACGGAGAAGCCAACTGGCAACCAGAACTAACAGAATCTAAGACAGAGGTAAAAAAAAAAATGTTTATTTCTATTTAAAAAAATGATGTGTTAAGATCCGATCCGACCTAAAAAATAGAGCAAGAGCTATTTTTGTTTTAAAAAAAAAAGCTGTGAAATGACCAGTTTCAAACATGAACTGGTTTTGTCAAAGATACATTGTATATATTAGACCTTGACAGTTTCCTTTAATGTGGCGTTAGTATTAATAATTATAACAAGTCTTATCAGTATAGTAAAATCGAACAATTTTCACAATCGATTTGATAACAATAATCCTGTAATAGTAATTGTATTAAACATGAACAATCACATCAAATTATTATTATTTGAAAATTCCTTATTCTTCCAATGTTTAAATTGTCTAAAATAATAATTTGATGTGCTTGTTCATTTGTAGTATTATATAGCATCACAAAACTCAAATGGACCAATAGTTCAAATACTGTCATTATCAACAAGACAACAGTTTCTGTTAAGTAATTACTATTTAATACTGAAACTCTATCAACTAAACAATATTTTGCATTCAAAGTTTAAAAAAAAAGATCTTGCTTCAAACACACATACATTTGTAAAAACAACAAAAGAATCAACCATATCAGTCTACATTTGTAGTATCCGTATTATAACTCCAATGAACAAATACTATTCATTATAAGCAAGACAACAAACTTTGAATGTTGAATGTTGTTTTAACGGCTCATCAACACAGTATAGGTTATTTAGAGCCGCCCCAGAGAGAGGGGAAGGATACATAGGAATCCGGGAACCTGCCCTACTCTTATTAACGAATAGATTCCTATGGTTCTTTAACGTGCTCGGAGGATAGACCGATACACGGGACCGCCCGGTTTACGTCCCCATCCGACGGACGAGGCTAAGGGAAAGAGTCTTGCCCAAGAACACACCGACGGAACTCAGTGGCACCACGGAGGATTGAACCCGGGGCCTCCGGTTACAAATCCGCCGCGCTACTGACTGCGCCACGCCAGCCCTCAACAAACTTTGAACAGTTACTGTTACAGATTTATTCAGCACCAATAGTTAAATCAATACTGAACCTCTTTCAGCTAAACACTATTTAGCATTCCAAGTTTTAAAAAAAAAATTGCAAACACTAAATCACCTATTTCCATATGTCTTTTCGTCAACTGTTAAAAGTTGACATATAGTTATTATGAAAAACCCCACGCACTGGACTACAACTTTACCTTTATTTGCGTACCCAGGGCTTGCACTGGCTATTTTTTTCTTTTCGTTGCGCCAAATGAAAAAAATTAGAGACAAATTGAAAACATTGGAGCCAAATATTTTCATATTGGCACAAACTTGTCAGTGCTCACACTGGCCAGTTTCAATTAAAAAGGAGTGAGTGCCCTCTCAAATTTTTGATTTTTTAGATCTCTTTTGGTAACCCTTTTTCTAGATAAATAAATGATTACACTTCGAAAATAGACGTAACAATACTGGTTTTCTTTCTGTCATTTTTACAATATTGTTTTATTTCCCATGCAAATTATCTGTTCAGTACACTGTAAAGAAGTTTATAATCAGGTAAATCAAGCATCTAGTGAATGATTGAGTCATAGATATATAGCAGAGGTTTTATATGTGACTGAGGTATTATGTAATAACAAAAAAGAGAAACAGCAAAACAAAAACAAATAATTTAAATTTTGGTCTGTGGGGTTGAACTGTTATAGGACAAATTATTCTTACAAAACCTCGTAATTATAGGAAGAAAATCATCCAGCAAAGTGTGTATACATTGTCATATTATTATAAAAATACATGTGCGATGTTTTAATCCGTTTTTTTTTAGCTCTACTGGCTCAGAGCTTATGGGATGGTGTGTTGTCCGTTCGTCCGTCGTCCGTCCGTTAACTTTTCTTCAAACGACTTCTCCTCAGAAACCGCTTGGCTAATTTTGTTCAAATAAAGTCCCCGGGGTCAAAAATGGCCGTGCCCCGGAGGTCCAAAGTTTGTATATTGAGGTTTTGCATATAGGAAAAAACTTTAAAAAATCTTCTTCTCTGAAAGCACAAGGCACAGAGCTGTCATGTATTACATGTAGCATCAGCTTATGGTCTTCTACTAAGTTTGTTCAAATGGTGACCCTGGGGACACATCTGGCCCCGCCCCGTGGTCACAGGTTTACATCAATGCTTGTTTTAAATTTTTAAATTTCTTGATATTTTTTTATTTTTTATTTTAATTTTTTTTTTTTGCATATTAGATTTTATTATTTTTTGATTTTTTTTTTTTGATTTTTATTATCTCTACTGGCCAACTTGGAAAACCAGCCAGATCGGACCAGTAATGGCGGAGTTATGGCTCTTGATATAGTTAAAAATGCTATATTTTGCCCCTTTAAGACGATAGTCACTCGCTTCATTGATGTCATAAGAGCCATATTAGCCAGTAGAGCGTCCACACTCTTTGGCCTCTTGTTATAAACTAACAACTATGAAAAACGATCTTGTTTACTTATGTCGGCCGCCATTTTTAATTTCTGTGTTGGTCATGTGACTAGCATGTGATCAAGAAAGAATAGATTATATTGTAAATAAAACAAAAAAAAACAATAATTCAGTTAGTTATCAATGGTCAGCTGATCAGTACGTAAACTTGGTCGATTAATTAGGTGTTTAAAAGTGAAAGTAGAATTCTGTATAGTAAATGCAACGGATTCTCTGATTGGCTTACCGCATATGTGGATAAATAACACCGTTTCTAATTTGCTGCATTTGTAATAAGATCTTACAATCTTGGCTGTGTACTGGAGGTGTGATTACTGGACAATGGTCATGCCAATTATCGAACTAACAAACACTAATTAGCAAACATGTAGGTATTTCACAGCTGGGGGCTTGAGACAGGATTACAGGATGTTTACGGTATTGAGTCACTGGTCACTGTGGTCCAATAGTCAATGTTACAGTAATTGGTCATGCGTAAGATGAAAAATAGACTGGGTATCGTTTTTTTTACTCGCTTCGAGTGTCCTCTATGGAAATAATTAACGCTGTACCCGTCTTTATCTGGGTCGAAAATGCTT
Organism: Cyrtodaria siliqua; assembly: GCA_037043455.1. Lineage (NCBI taxonomy): Eukaryota > Metazoa > Mollusca > Bivalvia > Adapedonta > Hiatellidae > Cyrtodaria > Cyrtodaria siliqua. The sequence continues at coordinate 78,050 of JAWPHD010007945.1, forward strand.
GTGTAATTGAAAAAAAAAAGGATTTTGATTCTTTTGCGCAAATCACTTTCGCAAATTTGTTTTTCCTTGCGCCACATTTCATTCTTATGCACATTTGGCGCCATTTGCGCATCCCAGTGCGAGCCCTGGTACCGGTACATCTTATTGCCCAACTAGTGACTAAAATCTCAAGATATTCCTTGATTGGCATTCCCGTTTCCATTTTATGGAATCTGAAAAAAGTTCAAGACTACCAATCTTGTCATGTTGGTGTACGGATATCTCCGTTTTTTGTTTACATTTTCATATTCAAGTTTGACTTGGCCATTTTGTCGGAAGTAGCATCCCTTGCCGAAAACCAACAGAAAGGGCGTTATAGAGCGAAAAGTACATACTGTAGTTACAATCGATTCTGATTTCTTGGTTGTCGTACTATCTTATAGTAATGTGTAGATCAACACATTAAGCGTCAATTCACTATCGATTGTCGCCGACTTGGCACTTCAAACGACAATTATTCGATTCTACTCGATTATCGTTTCATCACTACCTATCAGGCCATATAGGAATCCCGAAGTTATAAATAGCCGTCATGCAGAGCACTTCGGCGATATATACACACAACTTCATGCGAAGCACCTCAGTGATATATACATGACTCTCATATTACAATATGTTGCGAATTTTTACCTCGAAGATTAAAATAGCTAATCCTGGCACGTAACTATTGTTATGAAATACTTTATTCGGGTCTTTTACTTGATATGTTCAATGTAATTTATGTTGCTCATTTAGTTTGTTTATATCGAATTGGGGATTTTTTATCGACATATTGCGAAAATTGTGGAAATAGTACATTAGGAACAATTGAACAAGTGATTTGAACCTGTTAGAGTGGTAACAACAATCAATTATTGAAAGGAAAAAGGTGTATTTTGTCATTGGGAAGGGGTCGTTATTCGGCCCCATGGCACTCCTAGGAAAAGTCAATCCTGGTGTTCTTCCTTTAAAAGTAATCACAGCTATATGTCACCACTCCAGGCTGTTCGTGTAAGCTGTGTCTATATCTCTTAATTCCTTGTCCTAGATCATCCAAAGATGGCCATGAAACTTCCTTATAGTTCGATCTAAAGGACTGTAGAAGTAATTTTGAATCTTGTAACTCCTAGTCTTCCCATGAAACCCAAATTCTGATAGCCCTTGAAATGTGTCATTTCCCATTTCACAACGAGTTTCATGTCCTAGTTCAACCAATTAGAATATGTGATTCCCTGTACCATCATCTAGAGGGTTGCTTATGTAATTTTGTTATGTAATTTTGTCTTCTATAAATTCTGTTCTCCCATTGAACCTAAATTGTGATGGCACATAAGGACAGATCAAGGTTTGCTGTAACCTGTTGTATATATCAATATCTCTTAAATTATTTTTCTTAGCTAAATAGCTCAATTAAAACATCAGTATGGGATTCAATATACCGTTAGCTTTATTCAGATGTGCACAAGTAATTTAGGCTCAAATAAATCATGGCCTCCCTGGGTGCCCATACAGCCCAACTTAACATATCCTACGAAATGTGCAAACATGTTTACTGCTGTTACTAAACAATTTTATTCATAGCTCAAACATCCCCACCCCACCCCACCCAAAACGCAACCTTTTTTAGCTTGTCTATACGAGAAATAAGAAACAAATTGTTAGCCTAGTAGCCTACCAAACCCAAAAATCTTTAATAACAATCCTTTAGAATATTTTGCAAAATTGCGTTATTAAAATTAGTTTCATAAGGCGATTACTGTCTTCATTTTGGTGGGTGGTGATGGGAGGAAATCACCTTACTACCTACATGTATCCACTTATGAAATCCTGGGTTAGGAAACAACAATAAAATTATAAACTATAAATAACCTGAAAAATGTGTTTTGATGAGCGGTTTGACCAGAATGCAATTGTTTTGTAGGAATCCCCTATTGACAGCTTATTGGCAGAATCCAACCCTGCATTCTCAGCTATCCTCGGCGCAGACAGTCCAGTGAGCCAGCAGGCGGACAGTTCACAGATACTGGAGGCCTGTGCTGAGGCTGTGGTACAGCAATCTCTCGGAGGTATGCTCCTGTTCCGAGAGACGGAAAGAAAAACTGATTTTACAAGCATTATATAAGGTTTTCCAATGACAGTACACTACGATGTCATAATACTCGATGGGAGGGTATGGGACATCGATAGGAGAGTATGGGACATATAGAGGAGAGTATGGAACATCGATGGGAGAGTATGGGACATATAAGGAGAGTATGGGACAGCGATGGGAGAGTATGGGGCATATATGGGAGAGTACAGGCCATCGATGGGAGAGTACGGGACCGATGGGAGAGTATGGGACATGGATGGGAGAGTATGGGACAGCGATGTGTGAGTAGGGGACATCGATGGGAGAGTATTGGACATCGAAGACACTTTCCCTTAGCCTTGTCTGTCGGATGGGGACGTAAACCGGGCGGTTTCCGTGTATCGGTCTATCCTCCGAGCACATTAAAGAACCATAGGAATTTATTCGATAATACGAGTAGGGCAGGTTCCCAGATTCCTATGTATCCTTCCCGTCTCTCTGGGGCGGCTCTAAATAACCTATACTGTGTTGATGAGCCGTTTAACAACATTCAATTGGACATCGATGGGAGAGTATAGGGCGTAGATGGGAGAGTATGGGACATCGATGGACGAGTACGGGACATCGATGGGAGAGTATGGGGCATAGATGGGAGAGTATGGGGCATATATGGGAGAGTATGGGGCATAGATGGGAGAGTATGGGATCGATGGAATAGTATGGGGCATCGATGGGAGAGTATGGGACATCGATGGGAGAGTATGTGACATCGATGAAGAGTATTTGACATCGATGGGAGAGTATGTGACATCGATGGGAAAGTATGTGAAATCGATGGGAGAGTATTAGGCATAGATGAGCGAGTATGTGACATCGATGGGAGAGTATGTGACAGCGATGGGAGAGTACGGGACACCGATGGGAGAGTACGGGATATCGATGGGAAAGTATGGGACATCGATGGAAGAGTACAAGACATCAATGGAAGAGAACGGGACATCGATAAGAGAGTATGGGACATCGATCGGAGAGTATGGGACATCAATCTGAGGGTACAGGACATCGATTGGAGAGTATGGGACATTGATGGAAGAGTAAGGGACATCAGTGGTAGAGTACGGGACATCGATGGGAGAGTACAGGACATCGATGGGAGAGTATGGGACATCGATTGAAGAGTACGGGACATCAATGGGAGAGTACGGGACATCGATAGGAGAGTATGGGACATCGATCGGAGAGTATGGGACATCGATCAGTGAGTACGGGACATAGATCAGGGAGTACGGGACATCGATTGGAGTGTACAAGACATCGATGGGAGAGTATGGGACCGATGGGAGAGTATGTGACATCGATGAGAGAGTACGGGACATCAGTGAGAGAGTATGGGACATTGTCTTTTATTGGCATCAGCAAACAGCATCTTGTTTAGTTTAAACAGGGCTAGAAATTAACATTTTTAGTTTACTAGACCATCACTAGACCTGCTCAAAATTTACTATAGCAATATAATATTCAACAGAAAATACTATTTTAATTCAAGTTTCGGTTTCTTTATACGAGTTTTACATTTATTGAAACTTTGGAAATATCAGGTTTTTAAAAGACCTGTTAGGTTAGACCATAGATCTACATATATATCCATGGTTATACAGTGCTGTCACTACATAATCTATCGATTTATAATTTATTTCTTATTTGAATAATTTTTATTACTAGCCAGTCTAGCCCATCGGGACTACCCAGACACAGACTTTGCTAGCCTGGCAGCATTTTTGCTAGCCTCGGGCTACAGGACTAGTGCTAATTTCGAGCCCTGTTAATCTTATTTATTTTACATCGATTGTAACGAAAGCTCTCTGAACTTATTTTAATCACTCTCGATGTCTTCCTGGGTAGAACCAGTACTAAGCAAATGCAGATAAAGTGTCTTGCTCAGGGACACAACACATATGGTTATGGCGGGGATCGAACCCACGACTTTTGGATCATGGGTCCAACGCTCTACCACTAGACCACAGCGCTCCACAAGCATCTTGGTTATGTTTAACTGTGAAAAAGAACAGCCTGTTCATTTTCGATTGTACAGTGCTATACCACTGTATTGTACTACATGTATAATTGACATTATTAAACATCAACAATAGCATTTTTGTTGTATTTTGGGCACAAATCTGTGCACAGATATGTGTTAAAATACTTAGTTAAACACTTGATTACCTTCGTGTGACATAAACAGAAAAAATGATTAAGATATTGTATAACATTCAGTTGCAGACATAGGCAGTGTCTCATCATCGCTATGGGTACCACCTGACACACAATCAGATGTTGCCATGGAAAGCAGCAGTAGGTCAAACACAGTGCCAGGTATAGTAGGAAGAAGAAAATGGCAACTTATATTAACTTTAAACAGTTCTTCTGGTGGTGGTGGGAAGTGGGGAAGGGAGATTTTGTGGTGCCTGTTGTTATACAGAACTTTCTAGTTTCAAATTCTTTGGCGTTTTCTTAGAGACACTAAAAAAATGTTCTTACACTATAGTTCTTCAAGTGTATTTAAAAAATTGGGTCTATGTCTTGATGATATCCCATATGGGTTGAGTGTCCACATTATCCATGTGTGTAGGGTTTCCACATTATCCATATGGGTTGGGTGTCCACATTATCCATGTGTGTAGGGTGTCCACATTATCCATATGGGTTGGTTGTCCACATTATCCATATGGGTTGGTTGTCCACATTATCCATGTGTGTAGGGTGTCCACATTATCCATGTGGGTTAAATGTCCGCATTATCCATGTGTGTAGGGTGTCCACATTATCCATGTGTGTCGGGTGTCCACATTATACATGTGGGTTGGGTGTCCACATTATCCATATGGGTTGGGTGTCCCCATTATCCATGTGGGTTTAGTGTTCACATTATCCATGTGGGTTGGGTGTCCACATTATCTATGTGTGTAGGGTGTCCACATTATCCATATGGGTTGGTTGTCCACATTATCCATATGGGTTGGTTGTCCACATTATCCATGTGTGTAGGGTGTCCACATTATCCATGTGGGTTAAATGTCCGCATTATCCATGTGTGTAGGGTGTCCACATTATCCATGTGTGTCGGGTGTCCACATTATACATGTGGGTTGGGTGTCCACATTATCCATATGGGTTGGGTGTCCCCATTATCCATGTGGGTTTAGTGTTCACATTATCCATGTGGGTTAGCTGTTCACATTATCCCTATGGGTTGGGTGTCCACATTATCCATATGGGTTGGTTTTGTCCCCATTATCCATGTGTGTAGGGTATCCACATTATCCATGTGTGTTGGGTGTCCCCATTATCCATGTGTGTTGGGTGTCCCCATTATCCATGTGTGTTGGGTGTCCCCATTATCCATGTGTGTTGGGTGTCCCCATTATCCATGTGTGTTGGGTGTCCCCATTATCCATGTGTGTAGGGTATCCACATTATCCATGTGTGTTGGGTGTCCCCATTATCCATGTGGGTTGGGTGTCCCCATTATCCATGTGTGTTGGGTGTCCACATTATCCATGTGTGTTGGGTGTCCACATTATCCATGTGGGTTGGGTGTCCCCATTATCCATGTGTGTTGGGTGTCCACATTATCCATGTGGGTTGGGTGTCCACATATCCATGTGGGTTGAGTGTCCCTATTATTATCCATGTGTGTTGGGTGTCCCCATTATCCATGTGTGTTGGGTGTCCCCATTATCCATGTGGGTCGGGTGTTCACGATATCCATGTGTGTTGGGTGTCCCTCTACCTCTACCAAGTTTGTTTAAATGGTGACCCTGATGTCAAATTTGGCCCTGCCCCGGAGGTCACAGTTTTACATAGACTTGTATAGGATTTTTTTTTTTAAATTTCCTCTCTAAAACTACAAGATATTTTGGATTTGTCCTTTACCAAGTTTGTTCAAATGATGACCCACAGTTTTACATAAACTTATATAGGAAAAACATTAAAGTCTTCTTCTGTGGAACTACAACAGCCAGAGGTTTAATATTTTGCATTTACTATACTCTTATGGTCCTTTACCAAGTTTGTTCAAGTGGTGACCCCGGTGTCACATTTGGCCCCGCCCCAGGGTCACATGTTTTACATGGACTTGTATAGAGAAAAACTTAAAAAATCTTCTTCTCTGAAACGACAAGGCACACAGCTCTCATATATTACATTTACATGTAGCCCTGGGGTCACATTTGGCCCTGCCCAGGTGTTACACTCTAACACCTTCATTTTGTATTTGATCTTTACCAAACTTTGTCAGTGTCTTTATATCAATGTTGTTAACACAACAGAGGCCACATTTCTTGAACAATCTTAATCAAACTTGCACAGATTGTATATGACCATAATATTTCGAAGAAATTTGATAATGTGCCAGTACTCAGGTGATCGATTTAGGGCCATCTTGGCCCTCTTCTTTAAAAATACCATTAGTATTTTAGGTATCATTGCTCATCAAGTTACTCTAAACTTTTAAAAAACGAGTATTATATTTGTATGTATTGTCCTGTGGAACAGTTTATTCCATATTTACGTGATGAAAATTGTTCTAAGTATGGGTCTAATATTAGGAACAAAGGCCATACAGATTAATGTTCCATTTTACTTGAAAGCATTTAATCAGAATGGTTGTTTCTTTTAAAATGGGGGGGCGTCCGTGGCCGAGTGGTTAGAGTCTCTGACTTGCAATCACTTGCCCCTCACCGCTGTAGGTTCGATCCCTCAGGGGCCTAGGAATCTTTATGTGAGGAAGCTATCCAGCTGGCTTGCGGAACGTCGGTGGTTCTACCCAGGTGCCCGCCCGTGCACGAAAATTGCCCGGAGGGACACCTGGGGTCTTCCTCCACCAGTGGAAGCTGGAAAGTCGCCATATGACCTTAGCTGTTGGTGCGACTATAAAATCCAATTCAATTCAATTATTTTAAAATGTAAATACATGGATATACATCCCTTTTGTAAGCATGATCAAACTATTTAAACATGTTTTTACTCTGAATGTGTTGCTTGTTGTTCATTTAAAATATGATGAGTGGCTCTGATGGCCCTCTACAAAGTTTGTTCAAATGGTAACCCTGGGGTCAAATCTAGCCCCGCCATGGGGGTCACAGCGTTACATAGAGTTATATAGGAAAACCTTCTTCTCTGAAACTACAAGAGCTAGATGTGTACTATTGAGCATGTAACATAAACTCGTGGTCCTTTACCATGTTTGTTTAAATGATGACCCTGATGTAAAATTGGGCACAGCCCCATGGGTCAAATGTTGTACATAGACTTACAGAGGAAAGTACTTTAAAAAACATTCTTCTCTGAAACCACAAGGAGTAGAGCCCTCATATATTGCTTGTATTATAAGCTTATGGTCCTCTACCAAGTTTCTTCAAATGGTGACCCTGAGGTCAAATCTGGGCCCGTTCCGTGGATCACAATTATACATAGAGTTATATAGTAAAATATTTAAAAACAAAATTTCTCTGAAACTACAAGAGCTAGAGGTCTGATATTTTGTATGTAGCATAAGCTTTTGGTTTCCTACAAGTATTGTTTAAATGGTGACCCCGGGGTCAAATTTGACTCCAACCAAATAGTCACATGTTTTACATAGACTTATATAAGGAAAACTTAAAAAATCTTCTTTTCTGAAACAATAATGGGTATAACTCTCATATGTTGCATGTAGTCCTCTACTAAGTTTGTCAGATAGTTTATATTAAAGTACAATGTCGTATAACCAGACGTATTATGACTAGTCACCTGTTTTATCTGTCATTGTTTATATTATTGTATTGGATTGAAAATTATCAAGTCATGACTAGTAAATTCATGCTACATGTATGTTGTGTTTACTGCATAAACACATTTTTCCATATAAAACCCTTACACTCAGGTGATTGCATTGAGGCCTGTGGACCTCTTGTTTTGTTCCTTGTTTGACAGTGACCATTTCACAACCTTCCCAACTTCCAAGAAAAGTTAAAAACATAGTTTATATTTTCTGTACTTGTTTGTAGGTTACAGAGCCATAATTGGTGGAACATCCCAAATATCACCACTACCTTCTACAAGGGGACATAATGCTGGGATGACATACTGCAATGAGGCGATTCCGTCTGACATGTCAGAGAATTTTCGTTCCTACATGAACCATCTTTCCCAGCTATCACCAGACCATAACAATGATCACACTGCGCTGTTTGACACCACCGTCGGTGTAACACAACTCCGTCCTGGGAGTTCTGAGGAATGGGGAGAAAATGTAATAGACATGTGTTCATCAGACAGTGACAGCGACGACTTTGACGTTCCGTGTGACAGGCACACACATGATGACGGGCGTCCGGATACTAGTAGTCATGGCAATAGTAGAGAAAGACATAGTCTAGACAGCGGTATGGACCGACAGTTTATTGAACACACTAATGCACGTAGAAACCCCCACTTTCCATATGAAGCGTTTGGTACGCCACGTGTTGCCTGGGGTGAACGACCTCGGGAAGCCTGGAATGAACATTCAGAAGATCCCATGTTTGACTCCATGAATCCATACGCACTTTTTAATCTCCCGAGGACTTCTCGTCATGGAAAGAGAAAACAAAAATCTAATTCGCCGAGAGCCCATCAATATGATCATACAGTGAGTAGTGAGAGTTTGAGTAATGGCGTGTCGGGTGTACCAAACGTGGGTCACAGACATGAAATCACTGTGTCAGATCCATATTTATCTGGAAATCAGAAGTTCAGAAATGGAGCAAGAGCCAGTCCAGAAAACTGCAGAATTCTGGATGAAGGTCTGACGCAGTCGGGTGCCTGTGTGAGACCAGAAGGCACAAGCCTGCAGCCATCGACAAGCTCTGCCCTCCATGCACATACGCCTAGTGAGTCACGCATGCTCGGACATTCCAAATCTCTTCCTATATTTTCATCTCAGGAAAGCATGGATACAACTAGCGAGTCGTCAGACACGGATATTGACGTTATAACGGTGAACCATAATACAAATAATATCTGCTCAAATAACAGTGCAATTCAGTCAGTTGCTCAGTGTGCTCTTGTAAAAAAATCACACAAAAATAAATCACAGAATCTTAAGGAAAATTCAGGTGTTGTGCGCCCAAAAGCAATTAAACTGGAAAATGTTCACACTTGCGACACAACCAGTAACAGTAAAATTAATAAAAGTGACTCACTTGCTTGTGGCTTAAAAACTGCCCAAGACATCTCTAGAAATATGGCGGCATCATCGGCAGGAGTTTTATCTCCGGGCATGTCTCTGGTGAACGATGATTTTCCGAGCTCCGAGTCACGGGTATTACTCATGGCGACAAATCAAGAAGTGATGACTTCCGGTCACCCGCCACATATAAAGTCAAACATAATATGTAGCAGTCATATAAAACATTCAAACACTGGTCAGGTGCCTGCAGGTGTGAATAAGTCACTTAAGGACATGCATAATTCAGTGATTAAAGGGCGGCCATTTTCCAGTCGACCCAATGACCATGCCTCCCACACTCGTGATAATGAGGACAGTCGGAGTATTGACTTGACAATGAGTGAGGCAGAAGACATGAGTACAGGTTACCAGCTGGAGAGGGCAGAGTCACCAATTATATCAGAGATTCAGTTGCCGTCTGCTTCTGATGACAGCGACATTGAAGTGGTGAAGATTGAGACTAACAGGTGAGGCTGCTTGTGTGCATTAACTTAGTCACAATGTTCCTGTGTGCATTAACTTAGTCACAATGTTCCTGTGTGCATTAACTTAGTCACAATGTTCCTGTGTGCATTAACTTAGTCAAAATGTCCCTGTGTGCATTAACTTAGTCACAATGTTCCTGTTAGCATTAAACTTAGTCAAAATGTTCCTGTGTGCATTAAGTTAGTCACAATGTTCCTGTTAGCATTAAACTTAGTCAAAATGTTCCTGTGTGCATTAAGTTAGTCACAATGTTCCTGTTAGCATTAAACTTAGTCACAATGTTCCTGTTAGCATTAAACTTAGTCACAATGTTCCTGTTAGCATTAAACTTAGTCACAATGTTCCTGTGTGCATTAAGTTAGTCACAATGTTCCTGTTAGCATTAAACTTAGTCACAATGTTCCTGTTAGCATTAAACTTAGTCACAATGTTCCTGTTAGCATTAAACTTAGTCACAACGTTCCTGTTAGCATTAAACTTAGTCACAACGTTCCTGTGTGCATTAACTTAGTCACAATGTTCCTGTGTGCATTAACTTAAGTCACAATGTTCCTGTTAGCATTAAACTTAGTCACAATGTTCCTGTGTGCATTAACTTAGTCACAATGTTCCTGTTAGCATTAGACTTAGTCACAATGTTTCTGTGTGCATTAAACTTAGTCGCAGTATTCCTGTGTGCATTCAACTTAGTCGCAATGTTCCTGTGTGCATTGAACTTAGTCATAATGTTCCTGTGTGCATTAAACTTAGTCGCAATGTTCCTGTGTGCATTAAACTTAGTCATAATGTTCCTGTGTGCATTAAACTTAGTCATAATGTTCCTGTGTGCATTAACTTAGTCACAATGTTCCTGTGTGCATTAAACTTAGTCACAATATTCCTGTGTGCATTAAACCTAGTCACAATGTTCCTGTGTGCATTAAACTTAGTCACAGTGCATTAAACTTACAGATGGTACCACTCGGATTGCGACAGTTCAAATATTTTTGCATAATTTCTATAAATAGAAGAACTCTTTGGCATGTACCTGATATCGTAAATACATTATTTTTGGCGAACAACATTTTTTTTGTCAAGATGTCACACGCTTTCTTGTTTTATACATGTAACCCAAACGTGTGTAGTTCATTCCTTTGTGAACTCAGTACACGCGACGTCATAACATCACCTGGCCATTAGCAATGAACGTAGCAATGTGTACTAAAGCCTTGTATTTGCCTGGTACAGTGTACATGTATTTGTTAGTGCGAGTAGCCGTCGACGCTATGAATAGTAGACACGTGTTTATTTCTTATATAAAAGCACAACTTTATAAGGTAGCTTTATTGTTTATTAACATATGCTTATCTAAGAAAAAATGTAATCTGGACTGTAGATTCTTTTGTCGATTTGTTTACAAGTTTTTGATGACTTTTTTTAGTTCAATGCGGTAAACCCATCTGGTTAAGTTAGGTCAATATTGGGAACACGTATTATTAGATCGGCGAATTTTAAAACACGTCAAATATTATTTTTAAACAATGTTTTGTCTGTTGGAACTTCCCTGCGATTTGCTGCGAAATTAGCATCGAGAAACACGGCGATCGCTATTTCAACATTGCATTTGCCAATCACGGTGATTTTATTTTGACAGTCACACAGAATGCCGGTGGTATTTTCCGGTGACAATCCGCAGTAAAATCGCGGCGATTTTCGTCAATAACTGAAAAACGGTCGCGGAGACACTGCGGAAAAGTCGTAATCCGCGTGGTACCATCTGTAGTCACAATGTTCCTGTGTGCATTAAACTTAGTCACAATGTTCCTGTGTGCATTAACTTAGTCACAGTGTTCCTGTGTGCATTAAACTTAGTCACAATGTTCCTGTGTGCATTAAATTAGTTACAATGTTCTTGTGTGCATTAAACTTAGTCACAATGTTCCTGTGTTCATTAAACTTAGTCACAGTATTCCTGTGTGCATTAAATTAGTTACAATGTTCCTGTGTGCATTAAACTTAGTCACAGTGTTCCTGTGTGCATTAAACTTAGTCACAATATTCCTGTGTGCATTAAACTTAGTCACAATGTTCCTGTGTGCATTAAATTAGTTACAATGTTACTGTGTGCATTAAACTTAGTCACACTGTTCCTGTGTGCATTAAACATAGTCACAGTGTTCCTGTGTGCATTAAACTTAGTCACAATGTTAATGTGTGCATTAAACTTAGTCACAATGTTCCTGTGGGCATTAACTTGGTCACAGTGTTCCTGTGTGCAACAAACTAAGTCACAATGTTTCTGTGTGCATTAACTTAGTCACAATGTTCCTGTGTGCATTAAACTTAGTCACAATGTTCCTGTGGGCATTAAATTAGTTACAATGTTCCTGTGTGCATTAAACTTAGTCACAATTTCCTGTGTGCATTAAATTAGTTACAATATTCATGTGTGCGTTAAACTTAGTCACAATGTTCCTGTGTGCATTAAACTTAGTCATAATGTTCCTGTGTGCATTGACTTAGTCACAATGTTCCTGTGTGCATTAAACTTAGTCACAATGTTCCTGTGTGCATTAAATTAGTTACAATGTTCCTGTGTGCCTTAAACTTAGTCATACTGTTCCTGTGTGCATTAAACTTAGTCACAATGTTCCCGTGTGCATTAACTTAGTCACAGTGTTCCTGTGTGCATTAAACTTAGTCACAATGTTCCTGTGTGCATTAAACTTAGTCACAGTATTCCTGTGTGCATTAAATTAGTTACAATATTCCTGTGTGCATTAAACTTAGTCACAGTGTTCCTGTGTGCATTAAACTTAGTTACAATGTTCCTGTGTGCATTAAACTTAGTCACAATGTTCCTGTGTGCATTAAATTAGTTTCAATCAGTGTTCCCATTCACGCACATATGTGCGTGAATCACGCATGAAATCAAAAAATCACGCACAGAAAACTGACCTCGTACGTGCATCCACGCACAGAAAAAAATACAAGTCTGATAATAAGAAAGCATGACCGTCGTTAGATTTCCAAATTCTCGTCCACTTTGTCCGAATATTTTTTGAAAAATCAAAACGAAACTAAAACGCTTTGTTTACGAAAACATTATCCCGAGTAATTGCGTCAAATGCCCTATCCCTCTAGTGCATACCACGATGATTGGTTATGATGTCATAAGCGCACGCGCTACCTAAATGAAAGTAGAGAAAACATCGACATCTCATTCTGGTGGTTTTGACTTATTTCTTTTTCAGTTTTAGTAAGTCAGTGCTCAAGAAATAGGATAGCCCGACGCCCGGGGCTCCTCGAAATCCATTCCGGGCCTGTCTCATTTTGCAGACGAGGAGCCCGTCAAGCCTGTCTAAAAAGAAAAAGAAAAAAAAATATCCCCAAAAAATCAGTTTTACTGGATCTCAAGCTTAAAGGAGCCCTTTTATACCTCTTGTTTCTTGTTTATATTTATTATTGAACACTATATAAACATTTTGCAGTTCATTTTTTGGTGATATATCGCTTTCCGTGCTTTTTATCGCCAGTTAAAAAATCACCTGTTGACCGATACAATATCCGTATTCGCCTCCGGTTTATTTCCGCTGATTTCCGGTGTGTGACGTCACACAAAGTACCGCGCCATATCTGGCAGATTGACAACACAGACAGGTTCTCAATATTTTATTGAGATAACTTAGATCATACATTCTTGAAGTATTAAAGGCAACTGTCACTGAAAGTATGAAATACATAGGGATGAAATTGTTTATTGACTGCAGACTCATTTCTGAGAAAAGCTTGTTGCATCACAGAAGTTCAGGGATTTGCTCTCCTATAACATGAAGCCGTGGCTTTACGTTTTCTCTGACCTAAAAACATGTCTACGAACGGCAAGAGGATTTTGTTAATGAACCGTCCTCCGACGTGCATACGCGTTTGACTTTTTAATGTGTGGATTTTCCGTAGAGGTTCTCTGCCCTAGACATAAACTGATACACTGATTTTTATAAATGTACAACTTACCTAAAATGATCATTTAAATAATTGTTATCCATTTCACACTAAAATGTTAATAATAAAAAAAAATGATATGAAATACATTAGTTTAAATCTATTATCTAGGTACTATGCACTGTTTCAACGGCAAAATACAGGTGTCAGTGTAGTGACGTCTTACAAGAAACGTTTACACACGGTCTGAAATTGTCCACACGTTTTTTGGTCAAACGCAAGCCACATGGTGCATAATGTAAACGTCCTTTTGTAACAAACCCAGATATCAAATAAATGAGACTAACTGATTGCATACTTTCATAGTTTGTCTTTGTTGTTGGTGTTTATTAACATATCACTTATTATGCGCCTATCAACGTTTTACCCCACTGAGGTGGCGGCAGGCATACACAGTGGGAATTAGACAAATGTACACATTGATCGCATAATTGTCATTCGAAGGTCTAAGGGTAAGAGTTATATAAATATCACCATTCCATGTTCTGTCCAAGTTCTTCTCCAGAATACTCTATTTTTATCAATCGCGCTACAGGTATTGCTAATTCAAAGCATGTGTGTTACCTTTTTTAAGGCATTTTAATAAGACATCACATATTTACCCCAATATATTTTTTTAATTATTTATATAAAAAACTGGCCCAGTAAAATTATGTTCCGGTTTCTGACAAACCCCGTTTGGAAGGGCTGACCTCAAACATTGTATGCCAAATCTAATTTCTGTATCCTGTAATATATGATGATATCAACAAATACATGTAAGAAGTTTGTTTATCAGGTTACAAAATAATGAGTCGGGGCTTTTTTTCATGATTTTGATAACATGACCCGTACCCCTGGAATTGGGAATTTTAACGCGATTTTAACGCGATTTTTCAGAAAATTGGGAATTTTAGCGCGATTTTTAATAAAATTCGGAAAAATATAAAGTAAAGCATTCCTTTCATAATTATATCTTTAAAACTGTTTTTTGTACACCAAGATAAACAGAAGCATTTATTTAAGCTTTTGAACCCCAATCATTGGATTGGCACTCTTAAAAAAAAAAGATATAAATATTTATTTTTTTTAAATTGGGAATTATTTCCTCTTCATTGGGAAAAAAATATATGTTTTGGCATTGGGAATATGACCGAATTTCGGCTATAAAAACAGCCAAAAAAACCTGTGAGTGAAGAAAAAGATAATTCTCCATACTTATCTACCCTATTTGTTTGAGCAGGTAATGAGCCACATATATAATTGTATTAGGTATTATAATATTATGTCTAATTATAAGGTTTATATTCCCACCGCCATTCATTTTTCTAATGTTATAACCTCTTTTTTGGTGTAGATATTTATAAATAAGAGCTTTATAAAGTTATATTGGCCTAATTATGCTTTGTTCCATACAGCACTGAATTCACTACCACTGATGGTGAAATACACATGGTAATACAACTGATGCCATATAAGCTGGGTAAAAGTGGCTAAGTACTGCAAAATACCATAAATGCCATAAAACCCTTACTTGCCACTCAATCTTGAATATGCAGGGTCATAAAACTAACTGACTGTGTTACAGAAAGGTGATAACAGGATATCGCTAAGATCATAAAACCCTTCTTTCACTTGTTACGGAATACACAGTGTCATAAAATGACTTTGTTCTGGCTGTTTCAAACAATTTGGCCTAGAGGTTCGTACTATAATTATTAAAAAAAATAATAGATTTATAGGACATTAGTGAAATTAGCAAGCAATAATCTGATCATGTAAATCATGATCAGATCAGATAAGCATTTATTGCAAAATAATAAAATAGATATAATAATTTTAATCAGCTTGAAAAAAAAAAGTACACTCTCAGAAACTGAAACATCGTAATTGTTGATTGTATCTGGGCATCTGTGTGACGTCATCGCCGAAGTTGGACTTCGTGTAAACTCGTAATATTCCGGATTTTTTCCCGTTGATTTTCGTAAAGGTGTGCCGAGTGATATATGGAAACGTAATAATAACGTGTTTCGGCTGTGATTTTAACCGTGAGAAATATATCAATAGTTTTTATACAAATAGATCTATCAAATAAATATCAGTTATAAGGGTATTAAAGGGCTCCTTTAAGTTCTTCAAGACAAAATACTCCCATGTGTATTGTAAACTGTGAAAACACTTGCAATAAAGTAATTAAAATACACACATTGAAACAATAAGAAGTTCGAATATTTTGCCTGGCTTCGTGTCGGCAGTTTGTCACAACTTTGAGGTCGACATTTGTTGACATAAAACTCATTATTCTGCTATTAGGGTTGTGTTTTCTTTCCTTTGTGATAATAAATACCGTTTTTGTCATTAAAAACACACTAATGCATGGAAAAAAAAAATCGTTATTGATGGTATTTCGATAGAATGTTTGTGAAATGTTTGGGCCGTAAAAAGTGCGGTGTCATAGTAGTTCGGATGGTACATAATTTCGGATTTTTTTTATTTTTTTTTTTTTTTCACATAATCAAATAAGAAAAAAATGTCCTTTAAAAATACATGTTGGTGGAAAGAAAAATATATATACTGTATATGTATAAATACAGATATAAAGTATATTTCTATTCATTATTTAAGGTGTAAGGAGTTCCTGGAATCCTACTTTTAAATGAATTCTAGTCTAGGCTCCCAATTCTTTACTTGGAGAAAGTGGTGACAAAAAGAAAAAATATAGCCAGAGGAGGCTCTGATAGTCTCATAAAACCCGATTAAAAATTTGGCTCCAAGTTTAGCTCCAGTTGCACCAAGTCGGCTCTGATTATTATCGTTTGGCAAAAGTGCTAGTACTCTCCTTTGCATTGGTTATTAATTACTATGTAATATTTTATTCTAACATATTTTAAACGAAATGGTAAATAAGTCCGCTGACCAGGGAGCATAAAGTGGTAGCAAAAAGAAAAATCTAGTCAGAGGAGGTTCTGAGCTTGATTAATACATGCGTAACAAATGTGTGCTATAAATGTGAATAAAGACACATTTCCAATAAGAAAAACATATTAGACCTTCCCATTTTAAATCAGGGCCTGTCCATTTCAAATCAGGGCCTGTCCATTTCAAATCGGGGCCTGTCCATTTTCAGAAGCAACAAGCCCTGGGCCTGTCTCTTAAAATAATTTTCTTTGAGCACTGTAAGTATATTTAAAATTAAAATAAAAACTTAATAATAGAATAAATGAAGATCAAATAATTAATTCAAATCGTGTTTCGTCTCTCCCATGTACTATTTATAGATGCGCAAACGTGTTGACTGGTATTGGATTTTTACTAGAACGAAATGCAAAACAGTCTATTTGTCATGGCGCAAAAAAAACTGTCTGCATTCGGCTTTATGCCAAATAAAATAAATGTCACGGAAAATTAGGTCGCAAATAAAGTATGTTGAAAGGTTTAAAAATTCATAGTGTACCCCTTAAATTTGTAGTGTACCCCCAAAATTTAACAGTAGGGGGTACACTACAAATGAAAAAGTCAGTGGGAACACTAACAATGTTCATGTGTGCATTAAACTTAGTCACACTGTTCCTGTGTGCATTAAACATAGTCACACTGTTCCTGTGTGCATTAAACTTAGTCAAAATGTTCATGTGTGCATTAAACTTAGTCACAATGTTCCTGTGTGCATTAACTTGGTCACAGTTTTCCTGTGTGCAATAAACTAAGTCACAATGTTTATGTGTGCATTAACTTAATCACAATGTTCCTGTGTGCATTAACTTAGTCACAATGTTCCTGTGTGCATTAACTTAGTCACAATGTTCCTGTGTGCATTAACTTAGTCACAATGTTCCTGTGTGCATTAAACTTAGTCACAAAGTTCCTGTGTGCATAAAGTTAGTTACAATGTTCATGTGTGCATTAAACTTAGTCTAAATGTTCCTGTGTGCATTAAATTAGTTACAATGTTCATGTGTGTATTAAACTTAGTCACACTGTTCCTGTGTGCATTAAACATAGTCACACTGTTCCTGTGTGCATTAAACTTAGTCACAATGTTCATGTGTGCATTAAACTTAGTCACAATGTTCCTGTGTGCATTAAACTTAGTCACAATGTTCCTGTGCGCATTACACTTAGTCACAATGTTCATGTGTGCATTAAACTTAGTCACAATGTCCCTGTGTGCATTAACCTAGTCACAATGTTCCTGTGTGCATTAACTTTGTCACAATGTTCATGTGAGCATTAACTTAGTCGGAGTGTTCCTGTGTGCATTAAACTTAGTCACAATGTTCCTGTGTGCATTAAATTAGTTACAATGTTCATGTGTGCATTAAACTTAGTCATGATGTTCCTGTGTGCATTAAACTTAGTCACAGTATTCCTGTGTGCATTAAATTAGTTACAATGTTCCTGTGTGCATTAAACTTAGTCACATTGTTCCTGTGTGCATTAAACGTAGTCACAATGTTCCTGTGTGCATTAAACTTAGTCACAATGTTCCTGTGTGCATTACATTAGTTGCAATGTTCATGTGTGCATTAAACTTAGTCACACTGTTCCTGTGTGCATTAAACATAGTCACACTGTTCCTGTGTGCATTAAACTTAGTCACAATGTTCATGTGTGCATTAAACTTAGTCACAATGTTCCTGTGTGCATTAAACTTAGTCACAATGTTCATGTGTGCATTAAACTTAGTCACAATGTTCCTGTGTGCATTAACATAGTCACAATGTTCCTGTGTGCATTAACTTAGTCACAATGTTCATGTGAGCATTAACTTAGTCAGAGTGTTCCTGTGTGCATTAAACTTAGTCACAATGTTCCTGTGTGCATTAAACTTAGTCACAATTTCCTGTGTGCATTAAATTAGTTACAATATTCTTGTGTGCATTAAACTTAGTCACAATGTTCCTGTGTGCATTAAACTTAGTCACAATGTTCCTGTTAGCATTAAACTTAGTCACAGTGTTCCTGTGTGCATTAACTTAGTCTCAATGTTCCTGTTTGCCTTAAACTTAGTCACAATGTTCCTATGTGCATTAAACTTGGTCACAGCGTTCTTGTGTGCATTAAACTTAGTCGCAATGTTCCTGTGTACATTAAACTTAGTCATACGGTTCCTGTGTGCATTAAACTTGGTCACAGTGTTACTGTGTGCATTAAACTTAGGCACAATGTTCCTTTGTGCATTAAACTTGGTCACAGTGTTCCTGTATGCATTAAACGTAGTCACAGTGTTCCTGTGTGGATTGAACTTAGTCACAATGTTCCTGTGTGCATTAAACTTAGGCACAATGTTCCTGTATGCATTAAACATAGTCACAGTGTTCCTGTGTGGATTGAACTTAGTCACAATGTTCCTGTGTGCATTAAACTTAGGCACAATGTTCCTGTATGCATTAAACATAGTCACAATGTTCCTGTATGCATTAAACATAGTCACAGTGTTCCTGTGTGCATTGAACTTAGTCACTATGTTCGGGACTATGTGCATTAAACTTAGTAACAATGTTCCTGTATTTATTAAACTTCGTCACAATGTTCTCGTATTCATTAAACTTAGTCACAATGTTCTCTTATTCATTAAACTTAGTCACAATGTTCCTTGGGTGACTTTGTGTCATTTAGGCTTCTTGTATTATTTTTAGGCCTGACAACAGGGTTCCCTCTGGCTTATTTTTAGCTCGACTTATTTGTAGCGACTACTCCTCTGAAACTACTGGATGGATATTCATGAAACTTTACAGAAATGTTGCCCATGAAGTCTAGTTGATCCTAGCAAAAATTCATGTTGATGTTGATGTGAAATCCAAGATGGCCACCAAAGCTAAAAATAGATTTTTAAAATACACGTTTGTAGCGACTACTTCTTGAAAACTATAAGTGATATTGATATGGGACTTTTTCTAAAATGATCAGCATGAGATGATGTTGGTCCTTGTCAAAAATCGTTCTGATTCGACGTTAAACATGGCTGCCAGTGGCCATCTTTGTTTACATAGAGTTATATAGTAAAAACTTGTAGCGACTACTCCTCTGAAACTACTTGGCAGATTTTTATGAAACTTTACAGGAATGTTGCTCTTGGTGTCTGATTGATCCTAGCAAAATTTCAGGTTGGCCAGAAATTCAAGATGGCCGCCACAGCTAAAAATAGATTTTCAAAATACAAGTTTGTAGTGACTACTTCTTGATAACTATAAGTGATATTGATATGGGACTTTTTCTAAAATGATCAGTATGACATGATGTTGATCCTCGTCAAAAATTATTTTGATTTGACTTTAAACATGGCTGCCAGCGGCCATCTTTGTTTACATAGAGTTATATAATGAAAATTTGTAGCGACTACTCCTCTGAAACTACTTGACGGATTTTCATGAAACTTCACAGGAATGATGATCTAGCTATCAAAAACCTATCAGTAGAGCTTCAAGGTCATTGACCTCTTGTTTCTTTGCGCCACCACTTGCGCCAAATGAGATAAGTTGGAGCCAGATTAGAAATATTGGAGCCAAATAGCTCCAGTGGCAATATGCATCTATAAACTATATATGAATTCATAAACTAAATAAAGAATATACATGTATAATACAGTTATTTATTATATACTTCCCAGTGAAATAGTGGATTGTACGGTTAGAATAAATCTTATATTCTCATTGTTTATATTTTCACAGTGAGAATATAAGAACTTATAAGAACTTTGTTTAATTTTTGGTGTTTGGTGACGTAAAAAAAATATATACATACAGATCTATATATTTTTTGCTCAAGTCATTTTCGCCAAATGCTAATAGTTAAGAGACATTTTGATAATTTATTCTCATGTGGCTCCATTGGCGATGCCCAGAGCCTGAGAAATCGGATATTGAAGTAATATGCGTCATAGTAAATTGTGTATATATCTGACTGACATCTGTTTAAGTATGACAAATATAAAGAATAGCTTTACATACATGCCGAGCATTATATCATTTTTGCTAATGAATTTAATAATGAATGAGAATGAATGTGAGATTCTATTTATTACAGAACTTATAACGTCACATTACGTTTTAAAACGTACATTAACATCACGTATGGACGTCATACCACTAGTGGAATATCGAAAATATTGAATGGGGTTATTACACTCCCACACCGCATGTTATGTGATAATGTTTGTTAGTGGGACAACATGGGCTTTATCTGCAGACGTAAATAAACATTTTAATTGGTCAAATGACATGGTCAGATACATGTGTTATTGATCTAAGAGTTCTGTTTTTGTTCCTTGATTAGAAATGGTGTAATCTGTTCTTCAGGCCTCCGAGACGAAGACAAGATCTGGCCGGCAGAGCCACAGTGGTTGTTGACCTCACTGAATCTGACGACGATCGGAGCATGACAACATCAACGACGTCTGCGTCGTCTATGGGTGACATGACACGTACACAATCTCCGGAGCCTGCCATCGCCCCTGTTAACCCACTTCCCCTACACAACGAGACTTTATCTGCTAACACCAGCGCCCTTGGCAGACCAGCTTCATCACTACGATTTAATGAGCAACCTGTGTTGGCCTCGGCTGTGCCGGCATGGATGCAGCATTCCATGCCTTCGTCTCCACCCACAGCCCACACTGTGCAACCTGCCTCCAGCCATCAGTGTCACACCTCTAGTCAGCAAACCGCGGGGACAGTCGACAATTCTTCGTGCTCAAGGGTATGTATATGTTGTACCTGTCACAAATCTAGTCAGCAAACCACATTGACAGTCATCAATTCTTTGTGCTCAAGGGTATGTATACTTTGTACCTGTCACAAATCTAGTACGCAAACCACATTGACAGTCAACAATTCTTCGTGCTCAAGGGTATATACGTTGTACATGTCACACCTCAAGTCAGCAAACCACGGGGACAGTCAACAATTCTTCTTGCTCAATGGTATGTATACGTTGTACCTGTCACAAATCTAGTCTGCAAACCACATTGACAGTCAACAATTCTTCGTGCTCAAAGGTATATACGTTGTACATGTCACACCTCAAGTCAGCAAAGCACGGGGACAGTCAACAATTCTTCTTGCTCAATGGTATGTATACGTTGTACCTGTCACAAATCTAGTCTGCAAACCACATTGACAGTCAACAATTCTTCGTGCTCAAGGGTATGTATACTTTATACCTGTCACAAATCTAGTACGCAAACCACGGGGACAGTCGACAATTATTCATGCTCACGGGTATGCATACTTTGCATCTATCACAACTGATTTTCAGAGTTATGTTATTTGAATACCGTTATCCTGGCATTGACCTCTCTTGAATTTGTACAAATCGGGTCAATCGTTTCAAATAAGGGGTCACTAGGTCAAGTCAAAGAAAAATCATCTTCAAGCAACTTGTTATCCAGAACTGATGGTAGGATCTTGATGAAACTTCACCTGATGCATCCTGGATTGACCTCTATCAAATTAATACAAAATCAGGTCACCCCAATATGCCGAAATACCGCGCACGACCACCTTGTATATTCGGTATGACAAGTCTGACTTAGGGGTGGAAGGGTGTAATAACAAAAAAGGAAAGCATTCCACCAATTATAACATCCTGTTTATTGGCACGCATGGTGACAAAACTGAATTGTATCAAAATACAAATGCCGACACAGACACATCGACCGTACTGTATATTCGGTATCGACGGTGTGAATTAGAAGGCCAGGCCTGCAATATGGAACATTATTATATAACCTATAAATAGACGCGTTTTCATTGGCTAAAAAGTAATTTTTTAGAAAAAATATCTAGCGATATTGACCTGTTTTTTTGATATTGACCTGTTTTTTTGATATTGACCTGTTTTATATAATTGTTTTTTTGATATTGACCTGTTTTATATAATTGTAAATTGAGGGTTATATAATAAAACAGTTATGGACTTTTCAGCTGTTATACATGATGTTGATATGTACCAAAAAATCATTATTGACCTCGGCTATCGCCTCGGTCAATAATGATTTTTTTGGTGCATATCACATCATGTATAACAGCTGAAAAGTCCATAATTGTATAATATACCACTAAATGAATATCCTGTTTATATTTGAACAGGATATATCTGTTTATATTGAACAGGATATATCTGTTTATATTGAACAGGATATATATATTACCTGATATATCTGTGATTGAACATAACAAGATTAACACAACCATCATAGTGTAATTAAACAAGACAACTGAAGCCAAAATCAAGTCCAGTTACCTAATGAACCAGCTAACTCATGTACTTACATGTATCATTATGCATGTATATGTACAATTTGCTGAGTCACATGATCATTGTCGCAGTTTCAAATACGGTCATCATATTTATTTTGTTTATTAAAGTTAAAACAGAAGTCGGAGAGAGATTATTCTTTATTCTATAAAGTGACTTCTGTTTAGTTTAAACTTATTTATTTTACATCGATTGTAACGAAAGCTCTATGAAACTTATTTGAATCACTCTCGATGTCTTCCTGGGTAGAACCAGTACTAAGCAAATGCAGATAAAGTGTCTTGCTCAGGGACACAACGCATCGATCCTCGCCATTGCTGGACACATACCAAGCCTAGTTGCGCATTTCATTGTCATGTTCCAGTTGAATGAATTTTGGCAGAGTTATAACCCATTAAAGGTTTTAATACACTAACATTGTACAGACTAGTTCTCCTGAACCTCTGGCTGGATTTCAACGAAACTTGGCAGGGATGATCAGTACCAAGCCTAGTTGCATATGTCATCGCCATGTTCCGGTTGAATGATTTTTGAAAGAGTTATGGCCCCTGATACATAAGCTTTATCTTTAGCCAGAAGAGCATCCACAGGTCTTCTTGGGCCACTTGTTTGTAGAAAAAACCTTTGTCATTTCATTTTCATCCTACCGGAAGTGTAGTAGCATTTTAAATGAAAAACCTGGTTTTAGTGGAGTTTCTTGTTTCATATTGGTAAGTAAAAGATGAGTTTATTTAGATTTATTTCACAACTTGTGTTGTGGGAGTGTAATAAAGCCATGATATATTATCATATAACAGTTAGTGTAATAGTGTAATAAATATGCAAATGAAGGCCAAATCATTGTTGGGGCTTGGCCATTCAACTTGGAGTACATCAGAATTGTCTCGTTGATTTCCGTAACAGTTAAAAATTCAGGATTACAGAAATGTACAAAGTAGTTTGTTGTTCGATGGGGAAGACAGAGTCATCGTACGACAATGTTATACATAGACAGCATAGTACACTAATATCCTTATAAGTTTTTTTTGGAGTTGATAAATAGAATCTTACATTTGTGCCTATTGAATATAGAATTTATTAAACTCGGATAAAATTGACATGCTTGGGACAACCGCGCATCATATAATTTTATTCAACTCATTTAATAAATTCAGTTTTAAACAGGCACTCCGCTATATGGGTATATATTAACTATTCAAGGTTTGCTAAGCTCCAAACCATTAGGTGGTCTCGCCCTAATTCCATTAAGCGATGTTAAAGCTTATATTAGTAGTATTTTATAACCGATATTTCGACAATAAAACATGTTTAAAAACATTTTCTTTACTGAAAAATGTGATAACCTGTTCAAATTAATTACCTATTAAATGTTTTCATTTTACAATATGCAAACTTTTTAAGTTGAAATTAAGGTTTTATTTCTTACCCAAGCCAACCCTGCTTCACAATTTCACCTCAAACAACGCGCGAAACTGTATTTTGTAGGGTGACATGCAAAAATACAACAGAAAATTGTTTTCTAATCATTTTTTTTACGATAAAATAATGAATTTCACATCAGTTAATCATAAAATAACACTTGTTGAGTTTTATGCTGTTGGTAGCCACCATAAAATGTCATATTGAAATCTTGGTGCTTAGCAAACTATATATTTATATTTTACTTTTCTTTGCTTAGCATTCCCAAGGCAACCAGCAGACAGACAGGCAAAACATTAGTTGTAACCATGGACACCAGGGAATGCCTGCCTCCAGTCACTGTCATCCACATCAAGGTCATGTGCACAGTGTACATCCATCACATTCTCATCGCCTCCAGGGTCATGGTCACTCAGTTCATGGAGGTCACCATGGCAACAGTAGTCATGGACACAATAATCATTCTCATGGAGGTCATGGTCACAGTGGGTATGCTTCTCATGGAAGTTGTTCACAATCTGGTAAGGAACAGTTGATTTTCTGTAAATTAATACATTTTTAATTTGACTAGTTGTAACTTAGGTTACATTGAAACATCTGATAAGTTGTACTTGGCCTATCTTCATGAAGCTGTGTATCAGTGCTCGAGGCAGCTAACAGATGTTACATATGTTTGTTGTAGGATATGCATCAAAATGTTGGTTTCAGGTACCTACATATTTTTTCCAACATTTTACAAATTGTGTGCTGGCTTTGTCTTATATAGATATATATTTAATGTTCTGACATCATTTGCAGTTCTCTCCATTGTGATAATCGAAACAAAAGCTTATTAACTCAGGACTGTTTCCCGAAATTATGCAATTTATAGCTCCACTGACCAGCAGATTCGGCCAGTAGAGCTTATGGGATGGCGTTTAGTATGTCATCTGTCAACTTTTACATGTTAACATGGTAGGGCCTTAATTTTTCATCTGATCCTTTCCAAATTTGGCCAGATTGTTGATATCAGTGAAAATTCGGACATGTTCGAAAAACTCTGTTTTCGCACTTGATGCTATATTTTGCCTTGTTTATTAACATAACATGGCTTTCGTTTTTAGCTTGACTTTTCAAAGAAAAAGGAAACTATTCTACTCACCCCGGCGTCGTGTTCCCGTTAGCCTCTTTTTTTTGGTGAACTCATTTCTCACAAACCACCTGCCAGAACTCAATAAAACTTCACACATATATTCAGTATAAATAAATAACATGCCACGCACAACTCTGCAACCTATTTTGACAAAGTTATGCCCCTTTTTGTACTTAGTCAATTTATTCGTTAACCTTTTTCGGTAATCTCATATCTCAGAAACTGCTTGACAGAAACTTTACACATGCATTCACTATCATAAGAGGAACTCGTTCAAACAAGTGCCATAACTCAATTATGAGTTTCACAGAACTACGCCCCTTTTTAGCTAGACTATTCGAAGAATAAAAGAGTTTATGTAATCACGTTGGCGTCCCACATCAAGGTTTGCGTGTAATCTGTGTTTACAAGTCTCTTACATTTCTTATCCTAGCACCACTAAATTTGGCCATGGGCTTCCTTATAGCATTATCTTCAGGGCTGCTTAAGTAATTTTGGTTCATATAACCCCTGGGCTCCCAGGGAAACCAAATTCTGATGACCCTTAACATGTGTCTATTTCACATACAAATTTGCGTGTAAGCTGTGTTTACATGTCTGATACATTTCTTATCCTAGCTCAACTAAATTTGGGAATTGGTTTCCTTATAGTATGTTGTAAAGGGTTGCATAAGTAATTTTGTCTTCTGCAATCCCCCCCCCCCCCCCCCCCCATCCCGTCCCATCCCCCCCCGTTCAGTAGAGCAGAGCTGGCCAGCAGAGCTTATGGGATGGCGAGTTGTCCGTCCGTCCGTCCGTCCGTCGTCCGTCTGTTAACTTTTGCTTTGTGAACACTCTAGGGCCTTCATTATTAATCGAATCTTTACGAAACTTTGCCAGTGTCTTTATATCAATGAAAGCTCAGACAAGTTTGAAAACCAGCCGGATCCGATAAATTTCACCAGAGTTATGGCCCTTGTTTTGCTGAAAATGCCATATTAAGCCTTGTGAACACTCTAGCACCTTCATTTATTATTTGATCTTTACCAAACTTGCACAGATTGTTAATATCAATGAAAGCTAGGACAAGTTTGAAAACCAGCCATATCGGATCTCTAACACCGGAGTTATGGCCCTTGTTTTTTCTGAAAATTGCTATTTTCTGCCTTGTGAACGCTCTAACACCTTTATTTATTATTTGATCGTTACCAAACTTGCACAGATTGTTAATACCAATGACAGCTTGGACAAGTTCGAAAATCAGCTAAATTGGGTCAGTAACACCAGAGTTATGGCCCTTGTTTTTTCTGAAAAATGCAATATTCTGCCATGTGAACACTCTAGCACATTCATTTATTATTTGATCTTTACCAAACTTGCACAGATTGTTAATATCAATGAAAGCTCAAATAAGTTCGAAAACCAGCTAAATCCGATCAGTAACACCGGAGTTATGGCCCTTGTTTTTTTCTGGAAAATACTATTTTCTGCCTTGTGAACACTCTAGGGCCTTCAATATTAATCGGACCTTTACTTAACTATGCCAGTGTCTTTATATCAATGAAAGCTCGGACAAGTTTGAAAACCGGCAAGATCGAAATAATTTCACCAGAGTTATGGCCCTTGTTTTGCTGAAAAATGCCATATTAAGCCTTGTGCACACTCTAGCACCTTCATTTATTAGCTCTACTGGCTCCGATGGCGAGTTGTCCGTCGTTCGGCCGTCCGTCGTTAACTTTTGTCTTGTTACCACAATAGGGCCTTCATTTTTCATTCGATCTTTACCAAATTTTAACAGGTTGTTAATATCAATGAAAGCTCGGACAAGTTCGAAAACCAGCCAGATCGGAATAATTTCACCGGAGTTATGGCCCTTGTTTTGCTGAAAAATGCCATATTAAGCCTTGTGAACACTCTAGCACCTTCATTTATTATTTGATCTTTACCAAACTTGCACAGTTTGTTAATATCAATGAGAGCTCGGACAAGTTCGAAAACCAGCCAAATCAGATCAGTAACACCTGAGTTATGGCCCTTGTTTTTTCTGAATTTTTTTTCTGAAAATTGCTATTTTCTGCCTTGTGAACGCTCTAGCACCTTCATTTATTATTTGATCTTTACCAAACTTGCACAGATTGTTAATATCAATGAAAGCTCGGACAAGTTCGAAAACCAGCCAAAGCGGATCAGTAACACCAGAGTTATGGCCCTTGTTTTTTCTGGAAATTACTATTTTCTGCCTTGTGAACGCTCTAGCACCTTCATTTATTATTTGATCATTACCAAACTTGCACAGATTGTTAATACCAATTTTAACTTGAACAAGTTCGAAAATCAGCTGAATTGGGTCAGTAACACCAGAGTTATGGCCCTTTTTTTCTGAAAAATGGCATTTTCTGCCTTGTGAACACGCTAGCACCTTCATTTATTATTTGATCTTTACTAAACTTGCATAGATTGTTAATATCAATGAAAGCTCGGACAAGCTTGAAAACCAGCCAAATCGGATTAGTAACACCAGAGTTATGGCCCTTGTTTTTTCTTAAAATTACTATTTTCTGCCTTGTGAACGCTCTAGCACCTTCATTTATAATTTGATTGTTACCAAACTTGCACAGATTGTTAATACCAATTATAGCTTGAACAAGTTCGAAAATCAGCTGAATTGGGTCAGTAACACCAGAGTTATGGCCCTTTTTTTCTCTGAAAAATGGCATTTTCTGCCTTGTGAACACGCTAGCACCTTCATTAATTATTTGATCTTTACTAAACTTGCATAGATTGTTAATATCAATGAAAGCTCGGACAAGTTCGAAAACCAGCCAGATCGGAATAATTTCACCGGAGTTATAGACCTCGTTTTTTCTGAAAATTTCTGTTTTCTGCCTTGTGAACGCTCTAGCACCTTCATTTATTATTTGATTGTTTATCAAACTTGCACAGATTGATAATACCAATGATAGCTTGGACAAGTTCGAAAATCAGCAAAATTGAGTCGGCAACACCAGAGTTATGGCCCTTGTTTTTCTGAAAAATGCCATTTTCTGCCTTGTGAACACTCTAGCACCTTCATTTATTATTTTATCTTTACCAAACCTGCACAGCTTGGTAATATCAATGAAAGCTCAAACGAGTGCTCAAATCAGCTAAATCGGATCATTAACACCGGAGTTATGGCCCTTGTTTTTTCTGAAAAATGCTATTTTCTGCCTTGTGAACACTCTAAGGCCTTCAATATTAATCGGATCTTTACTAAACTTTGCCAGTGTCTTTATATCAATGGAAGCCTGGACAAGTTCAAAAACCGGCAAGATCGGAATAATTTCACTGGAGTTATGGCCCTTGTTTTGCTGAAAATTGCCATATTAAGCCTTGTGAACACTCTAGCACCTTCATTTATTATTTGATCTTTACCAAACTTGCACAAATTGTAAATATCAATGAAAGCTCGGACAAGTTCGAAAACCAGCCGAATCGGACTAGGAACAGTGGAGTTATGGCCCTTGATTTAGTTAAAAATGGTATCGTTACCAAACTTGCACAGATTGTTAATACCAAATATAGCTTGAACAAGTTCGAAAACCAGCTAAATCGGATCATTAACACCGGAGTTATGGCCCTTTTTTTTTCTGAAAAATGCTATTTTCTGCCTTGTGAACAATCTAGGGCCTTCAATATTAATTAAATCTTTACTTAACTTTGCCAGTGTCTTTATATCAATGAAAGCTCAAACAAGTTCAAAAAACGGCAAGATCGAAATAATTTCAATGGAGTTATGGCCCTTGTTTTGCTGAAAAATGCCATATTAAGCCTTGTGAACACTCTAGGACCTTCATTTATTATTTGATCTTTACCAAACTTGCACAGATTGTTAATATCAATGAAAGCTCGGACAAGTTCGAAAACCAGTCACAGAGGAGTTATGGCTCTTGATTTAGTTCAAAATGCTATATTTTGCCTCGTTAATATGGTAGGGCCTTCATTTTTCATCTGATCGTTACCAAACTTTACCAGATTCATTAGTTATGGCCCTTGATTTAGTTAAAAAGCTGTTTTTTGCTTGAAACTTTTAAGAAAACATAAATAGCAGTCACTCGCTTCATTGATATTATAAGAGCCATGTTAGCCAGTAGAGCGTCCACAGGCCCTCTTGGGCCTCTGGTTATTTGATCTTTATCAAACTTGCACAGATTGTTAATATCAATGAAAGCTCGGACAATTTCGAAGACCAGCCAGATCGGACCATTAACAGCAGAGTTATTGTCCTTGATTTAATTAAAAATGCTATATTTTGCCTCATTAAGATAATAGGGCCTTCTTCTTTCATCCAATCTTTACCAAACTTTACCAGATTGTTTAAATAAATGACAGCTTGGACAATTTTGACGACCAGCTAGATCGGACCATTAACAGTGGAGTTATGGCCCTTCATTTAGTTAAAAATGCTATATTTTGACTCGTTAAGACGATAGGGCCTTTATCTTTCATTTGATCTTTACCAAACTTTACCAGATTGTTTATACAAATAAAAGCTCGGACAAGTTCGAAGACCAGCCAGATCGGACCAGTAATAGCGGAGTTTTGGCCCTTGATTTAGTTAAAAATGCTATATTTTGCCTCGTTAATTCGATAGGGCCTTCATCTTTCATCTGAACTTTACAAAACTTTACCTGATTGTTTATATCAATGACAGCTCAGACTGTTTCAAAAACCAGAAGGATCGGACCAGTAACAGATGAGTTATGGCTCTTGATTTAGTTAAAAATGTTATATTTTGCCTCGTTAAGATGATAGGGCCTTTATTTTTCATGCGATCTTTATAAAACTTTACGAGATTGTTCATATCAATGAAAGCTCAGTCAAGTCCGAAAACCAGATCGGACTAGTAACAGTGGAGTTAATGGCCCTTGATTTAGTTAAAAATCCTATATTTTGCCTCGTTAAGACGATAGGGCCTTCATCTTTCTTCCGATCTTTAAGAAACTTTACCAGATTGTTAATATCAATGAAAGCTAGTACGAGTTCGAAAACCATCCAGATTGGACCATTTACATCGGAGTCATGGCCCTTGATTTTCTGAAATATGCTATATGTTGGCCTCATTAAGACGAAAGGGCCTTCATTTGGCCGGATTTCATTGAAACTTTGCAGGGATGATCAGTACCAAGCCTAGTTGTACATAGTCACCATGTTCTAGTGTAATGATTTTGACAGAGTCATAGCCCTTTAAAGTTTTTAATACACAAACTTTGTTTTGACTAGTTCTACTGAACCCCTGGCCGGATTAAACGAAACTTTTTAGGGATGATCGATTCTATATCTAGTTTTGAACATCATCGCTGTGTTCCGGTTGAATGATTTTTGGCGGAGTTAGAGCCCTTTAAAGGTTTTAATACACAAACATGTTCTGACTAGTTCTCCTGAACCTCTGGCCGGATTTAAACGAAGCTTTTTAGGGATGATCAATTCCATGTCTAGTTGTACAAAGCATTGGCGTATTCCGGTTAAATGATTTTTTTGGCAGAATTATGGCCCTTTAAAGGTTTTAATACACAAACTTTGTCTTGATCTACTTCTCCTGAACCCCTCGCCAGATATTTGGCAAAGTTATGGCCCTTTAAAGGATGTTGATACCACAATTTTTTTCCAGGCTAGTTCTCCTGAACGCTAGCCTGGATATAGACGAAACTTGACAAAGATGATCAGTATCAAGCCTAGTTGTGCATATCATTGCCATATTTCGGTTGAATGAATTTTGGCAGAGTTGTGACCCTTTAAATGTTTTAATACACAAACTTTGTCCAGATTAGTCTCTTCCGAACTCTTTGCCAGATTTCAGCGAATCTTGGCGAGAATGATCAGTACTAAGCCTAGTTGCACCTGTCATTGGTCATTGCCATGTTTGGGTTGAATGATTTTTGAAAGACTTATGGCCCCTTATACATAAACTTTATCTTGAGCCAGTAGAGCGTCCACAGGCCCTCTTGGGCCTCTTGTTTACATATTGTGTTGTTTTGTTTTATCAGTTGATCAAAATGCTTCGAAATGAAATGAGGCCACAATAAATATTGCTAGATATCACCTCCCTCCCCGAGTTGCCTTTCGACCACACAGATTTCTTTAAAAATGACAGCAATTTTGGAGTAAAACTGATAAAAAATAATGAAATTTCACACCCTGCCCCAAATTTTACTATAATTTGTATGAGATTCTAACAATAATTTTATATCGGCCCGAGTTTCTATACCCACCCTGCCCCACAAACCCACATTGTTTTACTCTTGTTTTCTGGTATATACTGGCTATATAATTTATTATTCTCTGAAAAATCTAATAGCCAAGCTGCGCTCCAACAGCTCTTGTTCAACTTAGATTCTGCGGTCAAGTAAAGACAATGACGTGTCAATACATCCTTTGTTGCATTATGTGATTGACTCGTAAAAAACGCCTGATCTCCCATTTATTCCCAGAAGGCCTCCATTATATCATTTTTGAAGGTAAATAAAATTTAATTTAATTGAACAAGTTCATTAAGGAAAAATATCAGTTTTGCGGCTGATCATACACTGCGTTTGGATTTGGTAGGTCAAAGTGAACTTAAACATGACCCTGAAAATGATTTCTGCACAGTGTCACACGATTTACTTGAACTATGTTCTTGATACTTTGAAAAAGCGGACATGTACTATGGTGTCCCATTCTGTAAATGTTAGTGTAAACTTATTTATTTTACATCGATTGTAACAAAAGCTCAATGAACTTATTTTTATCACATGTCTCCCTGGGTATAACCACTACTAAGCAAATGCAGATAAATTGTTTGGCTCAGGGACACAACACAGTCATATGGTCATGGCGGGGATGGAACCCACAACTTTTTGATCATGGGTTCATTGCTCTACCACTAGACCACACATGTGAATGTTGATGTTTTTCCCTTCTACATCCCTAACCTCAGTCTCACTAAACATTGTGGACATGATCACCGCCAACATGTATGCATAGATTTGTTGACATGATCATTCAGCAACATGTGCACACAGTTTTGTGGACATGATCACCGGCAACATGTGTGCGCAGATTTGTGGACATGATCACCGGAACATATGTGCGCAGATTTGTGGACATAATCACCGGCAACATGTGTGCGCAGATTTGTGGACATGATCACCAGCAGCATGTGCACAGATTTGTGGGCATGATCACCGATAACATGTGTGCACAGATTTGTGGACATTATCACTGGTAACATGTGACAGATTTGTGGACATGATCACCGGCAACATGTGTTTATATATTTGTGGACATGATCACTGGCAACATGACTGTTTGCACAGATCTGTGGACATGATCACTGGCAACGTGTGCACAGATTTGTGGACATGATCACTGGTAACGTGTGACAGATTTGTGGACATGATCACCGGCAACATGTGTGCATATATTTGTGGACATGATCACTGGCAACAATACTGTGTGCACAGATTTGTGGGCATGATCACCAGTAACATGTGTGCACAGATTTGTGGACATGATCACTGGCAACATGTGTGCACAGATTTGTGCACATGATCACTGGCAACATGTGTGCACAGATTTGTGCACATGATCACCGGTAACGTGTGCACAGATTTGTGGACATGATCACCGGTAACATGTGTGCACAGATTTGTGCACAAGATCACTGGCAACATGTGTGACAGATTTGTGGGCATGATCACCGGCAACATGTGTGCACAGATTTGTGCACATGATCACCGGTAACATGTGTGACAGATTTGTGCACATGATCACTGGCAATATGTGTGACAGATTTGTGCACATGATAACCGGTAACATGACTGTGTGCACAGATTTGTGGACATGATCACTGGCAATATGTGTGACAGATTTGTGGACATGATCACCGGCAACATGTGTGCATATATTTGTGGACATGATCACCGGCAACATGTGTGCACAGATTTGTGGACATGATCACCGGTAACGTGTGTGCACAGATTTGTGGACATGATCACCGGTAACATGTGTGCACAGATTTGTGGACATGGTCACCGGTAACGTGTGTGCACAGATTTGTGGACATGATCACCGGTAACATGTGCGACAGATTTGTGGACATCATCACCGGCAACATGTGTGCATATATTTGTGGACTTGATCACTGGCAACATAACTGGGTGCACAGATTTGTGGACATGATCACTGGCAACATGACTGTGTGCATAGATTTGTTATTGCATTGTCCCCTTGACGCTAAAAGTTACTTCAACCTTAGAAAAATTAAACTTTGCAGGAAACAACATTGTTTGAATTTTCTAGACTCCATTGTTTTTGTTTAGAAATGCTCCACTTATTTCCAGGTAATGCACTGTACCTACATTTTGTGTTTCAGGTACATGTGGACATGGACCACACCCTCATGGTCATGTGCACCAGCCGTCACCGCACCATCCTCCCCGTGCCCATATCCACCACCACCACTATCACCCCGCCCCATTTCACATCCCTCCATCGCCCTTTCCTCCACTACAGAACCCTCACTTGGTACGTCCACCCCCACAGATGGAGTTTGTCCATCACATGGTGCCGGCACGTGCTCAGATGTCGCATGCACAACTTGTGCAGGGATCAAACTTACTACAGGTAACGTGTGTATGTCCATTTTCTTTATATATATATATAATTATTGTATAAACGGGGGGGATTGGAATGTTGTTTAACGGGATTGGAATGTTGTGTAACGGGATTGGAATGTTGTGTAACAGGATTGGAATGTTGAGAAACGGGTTGGAATATTATGTAACTGGATTGGAATGTTGTGTAATTGGATTGGAATGTTGTGTAACAGGATTGGAATGTTGTTTAACGGGGGGATTGTAATGTTGTGTAACGGGATTGGAATATTGTGTAACGGGATTGGAATGTTGTGTAATGGGATTGGAATGTTGTGTAACGGGATTGGAATGTTGTTTAACGGGGGGATTGGAATGTTGTGTAACGGGATTGGAATGTTGTGTAACGGGATTGGAATGTTGTGTAATTGGATTGGAATGTTGTGTAATGGGATTTGGAATGTTGTTTAACGGGGGGGATTGGAATGTTGTGTAATTGGATTGGAATGTTGTGTAACGGGATTGGTATGTTGTTTAACGGGGGGGATTGGAATGTTGTGTAACGGGATTGGAATGTTGGGTAACGGGATTGGAATGTTGTGTAATGGGATTGTAATGTTGTTTAACGGGGGGATTGGAATGTTGTTTATTGTGTAATGGGATTGGAATGTTGTGTAATGGGATTGGAATGTTGTTTAACGGGGCGATTGGAATGTTGTGTAATGGAATTGGAATGTTGTGTAACGGGATTGGAATGTTGTTTAACGGGGGGATTGGAATGTTGTGTAACGGGATTGGAATGTTGTGTAACGGGATTGGAATATTGTTTAACGGGATTGGAATGTTGTGAAACGGGATTGGAATGTAGTTTAACGGCTCATCAACATATTGTTTATGTCATTTTGAGCCACCACAGAGTGAAGTGAAGGATACATAAGAATCAGGAAACCCTCATTACCCTTACTATAGAAGTGTACTACCAGAGGCTTCATACACCTATACCGTGTTATATCTAGGGTTAAGGATCGCCACACCTATACCGTGTTATATCTAGGGTTAAGGATTGCCACACCTATACCGTGTTATATCCAGGGTTAAGGATTGCCACACCTATACCGTGTTATATCTAGGGTTAAGGATTGCCACACCTATACCGTGTTATATCCAGGGTTAAGGATTGCCACACCTATACCGTGTTATATCTAGGGTTAAGGATTGCCACACCTATACTGTGTTATATCTAGGGTTAAGGATTGCCACACCTATACCGTGTTGTATCCAGGGTTAAGGATTGCCACACCTAAAACGTGTTATATCTAGGGTTAAGGATTGCCACACCTATACCATGTTATATCTAGGGTTAAGGATTGCCACACCTATACCGCGTTATATCTAGGGTTAAGGATTGCCACACCTATACTGTGTTATATCCAGGGTTAAGGATTGACACACCTATACCGCGTTATATCTAGGGTTAAGGATTGCCACACCTATACCATGTTATATCTAGGGTTAAGGATTGCCACACCTATACTGTGTTATATCTAGGGTTTAGGATCGCCACACCTATACCGTGTTATATCTAGTGTTAAGGATTGCCACACCTATACCGCGTTATATCTAGGGTTAAGGATTGCCACACCTATACTGTGTTATATCTAGGGTTAAGGATTGCCACACCTATACTGTGTTATATCTAGGGTTAAGGATTGCCACACCTATACCGTGTTATATCTAGGTTTAAGGATAACCACACCTATACTGTGTTATATCTAGTGTTAAGGATTGCCACACCTATACCGTGTTATATCTAGGGTTAAGGATTGCCACACCTATACTGTGTTATATCTAGGGTTAAGGATTGCCACACCTATACCGTGTTATATCCAGGGTTAAGGATTGACACACCTATACCGCGTTATATCTAGGGTTAAGGATTGCCACACCTATACCGCGTTATATCTTGGGTTAAGGATTGCCACACCTATACCATGTTATATCTAGGGTTAAGGATTGCCACACCTATACTGTGTTATATCTAGGGTTTAGGATCGCCACACCTATACCGTGTTATATCTAGTGTTAAGGATTGCCACACCTATACCGCGTTATATCTAGGGTTAAGGATTGCCACACCTATACCGCGTTATATCTTGGGTTAAGGATTGCCACACCTATACCGCGTTATATCTTGGGTTAAGGATTGCCACACCTATACTGTGTTATATCTAGGGTTTAGGATTGCCACACCTATACTGTGTTATATCTAGGGTTAAGGATTGCCACACCTATACCGTGTTGTATCTAGGTTTAAGGATAACCACACCTATACTGTGTTATATCTAGTGTTAAGGATTGCCACACCTATACCGTGTTATATCTAGGGTTAAGGATTGCCACACCTATACTGTGTTATATCTAGGGTTAAGGATTGCCACACCTATACCGTGTTATAACCAGGGTTAAGGATTGACACACCTATACCGCGTTATATCTAGGGTTAAGGATTGCCACACCTATACCGCGTTATATCTTGGGTTAAGGATTGCCACACCTATACCATGTTATATCTAGGGTTAAGGATTGCCACACCTATACTGTGTTATATCTAGGGTTTAGGATCGCCACACCTATACCGTGTTATATCTAGGGTTAAGGATTGCCACACCTATACCGCGTTATATCTTGGGTTAAGGATTGCCACACCTATACCATGTTATATCTAGGGTTAAGGATTGCCACACCTATACCATGTTATATCTAGGGTTAAGGATTGCCACACCTATACTATGTTATATCTAGGGTTAAGGATTGCCACACCTATACTGTGTTATATCCAGGGTTGAGGATTGCCACACCTATACCGCGTTATATCTAGGGTTAAGGATTGCCACACCTATACCGTGTTATATCCAGGGTTGAGGATTGCCACACCTATACTGTGTTATATCCAGGGTTGAGGATTGCCACACCTATACCGCGTTATATCTAGGGTTAAGGATTGCCACACCTATACTGTGTTATATCTAGGGTTTAGGATCGCCACACCTATACCGTGTTATATCTAGTGTTAAGGATTGCCACACCTATACCGCGTTATATCTAGGGTTAAGGATTGCCACACCTATACCGCGTTATATCTAGGGTTAAGGATTGCCACACCTATACTGTGTTATATCTAGGGTGAAGGATTGCCACACCTATACTGTGTTATATCTAGGTTTAAGGATAACCACACCTATACCGTGTTATATCTAGTGTTAAGGATTGCCACACCTATACCGTGTTATATCTAGGGTTCAGGATTGCCACACCTATACCGCATTATATCTAAGGTTAAGGATTGCCACACCTATACCGTGTTATATCTAGGGTTCAGGATTGCCACACCTGTACTGTGTTATATCCAGGGTTAAGGATTGCCACACCTATACCGTGTTATATCCAGGGTTAAGGATTGCCACACCTATACCATGTTATATCTAGGGTTAAGGATTGCCACACCTATACTATGTTATATCTAGGGTTAAGGATTGCCACACCTATACTGTGTTATATCCAGGGTTGAGGATTGCCACACCTATACCGCGTTATATCTAGGGTTAAGGATTGCCACACCTATACCGTGTTATATCCAGGGTTGAGGATTGCCACACCTATACTGTGTTATATCTAGGGTTAAGGATTGCCACACCTATACTGTGTTATATCTAGGGTTGAGGATTGCCACACCTATACCGCGTTATATCCAGGGTTGAGGATTGCCACACCTATACCGTGTTATATCCAGGGTTGAGGATTGCCACACCTATACTGTGTTATATCTAGGGTTAAGGATTGCCACACCTATACCGTGTTATATCCAGGGTTAAGGATTGCCACACCTATACCATGTTATATCTAGGGTTAAGGATTGCCACACCTATACCGTGTTATATCCAGGGTTAAGGATTGCCACACCTATACCGTGTTATATCCAGGGTTAAGGATTGCCACCTATACTGTGTTATATCCAGGGTTGAGGATTGCCACACCTATACCGTGTTATATCCAGGGTTAAGGATTGCCACACCTATACTGTGTTATATCCAGGGTTAAGGATTGCCACACCTATACTGTGTTATATCCAGGGTTGAGGATTGCCACACCTATAACGTGTTATATCCAGGGTTAAGGATTGCCACACCTATACTGTGTTATATCCAGGGTTGAGGATTGCCACACCTATACCTTGTTATATCCAGGGTTAAGGATTGCCACACCTATACTGTGTTATATCCAGGGTTGAGGATTGCCACACCTATACCGTGTTATATCCAGGGTTAAGGATTGCCACACCTATACCGTGTTATATCTAGGGTTGAGGATTGCCACACCTATACCGAGTTATATCTAGGGTTGAGGATTGCCACACCTATACCGTGTTATATCCAGGGTTAAGGATTGCCACACCTATACTGTGTTATATCCAGAGTTAAGGATTGCCACACCTATACCGCATTATATCTAGGGTTAAGGATTGCCACACCTATACCGTGTTATATCTAGGGTTGAGGATTGCCACATCTATACCGTGTTATATCTAGGGTTAAGGATTGCCACACCTATGATCTGTTATATCTAGAATTAAGGTTACATTATTTCCGTAAAGAATAGTACTTGAAAAGAGCTTGTAAACCAGCTATACAACTGTTCTTCAGATTCCTCCTCATACACAGATCCCATCTCACTCCCTGATGGAGACACAGCAACAGTCCACGTGTGGGGTGGATTCAGGACGTTTACAAGGCAACATACCCCCACCCACCAGCATACATCACACACAGAGGTATATATAGTATAACTTTTCTGTTTCCCGCTAATGAAGAAGTTCCCATGCAAATTTATCTTAAAGCATGTTGTGTTATTGGCAAGGAAGAGTGCCAGTTAAAGAATTGGTGTAACTTCTGTGGAGACCTGGAATTCTATAGATACAACCTTTTCTTGATGAAACTTTATCAGTCCTAAGAAAAAACAGAATGTGACATCACCAACACAGATCATGCAAAGGTATGATGTTCTGATGACATTATTTCGCCATTCAATATTGATATTATTTGAGTCTTTGGAGACATATTTGCTTATCGAGTTGTAAGTTGTTGAGCAAGTACAAGTAAAAGTTCAGGGCCACTCATCTCTCAATGATGAATTATTGTGGTGTAATTAAGTACAGTCAAACTTGTATTAAAATGGTCGCTTACACAAAACGGTGGTTGAATAGAACGAATATAAAAATGTATCCGAAAATAGCATTATCCGAATTTGAGTATACTTATAAACCACATTGATGAAAGCTAAAGGAAATATTCAGCTGAAAATTACATCGTAAATGCATGTTTTGTTAAATAGTTGTCGGTGAAAATCATTGTTTTGTTTCAAATGTTTAGTTCGCACAAGATCGGGCACTTCTTATCTAGTGTAACAGTCTGACTATTTTTACGGTTGCTTGAGGAAAGGAAATTGCATGTTTATTTTCCCAGCCGTTCGGAAACTTGGAAGATTTTTTCCAAAATAAGTGGGCCAGTCAAATCAATTCTACCACGAGGAGCTCGGCTTATATCAAACCAAATAATAACATTCGAAATGTTGAAAAAATCATTGAAAATCCGGATGATTCCTCCTTTTTGTCGCGCCCACGATAGTGGTTAGCGAGACATAGCAGTCACTTTTCCGGCGGCATCCACATTTTAAATCAACTATGTCTCGACAACTCTGCTCGAATTTTTCTGAAACTTTGTCAGATGCTTTGTTGAGTCGAGGGACATCACGTAATGCCAAAGTTACCCAGGTCAAGGTCATATTTTGCGTTATTTTCCCAAAAATTAACCTTGGTTAGGTAACCTTGGTCAGGTAAGTTAACCTCAGTTAACTGTATGTGATTGCCTACTTGGTCATATGTATTGTTGGCATTGGTGGACAAAAATTACCAAGGTCAAAGTCATATTTTGCATATTTTCCCCAAACTTAACCTTGGTTCTAAAGGTAACTTAACCTTGGTTAGGTAACTTAACCTCAGTTAATTGTATGTGATTGCCTTACTTGATGTCTTTGATACTTGGTCATGTGTATTGTTGGCAGTGGTGGACATCACTGAACGACAAAAAATACCAAGGTCAAGGTCATATTTTGCTTTCTTTTCCCTGAACATCACTTTGGTTAGGTAAGTTAACCTCAGTTAACTTTTCTGATAACTTTATTCCATTTACCTTCCCCTACTTTTCATATTTCATCGACTTTGTTGTTTTTAGCTCTACTGGCCAAGTGCCTTCATTTTTCATCCGATCTTTACCAAACTTTAACAGATTGTTAATATCAATAAAAGCTCGGACACTTTCAAAAACCAGCCAGATCGGACCAGTAACAGCGGAGTTATGGCCCTTGATTTAGTTAATAATGCTATATTTTGCCTCAAGACGATAGGGCCTTCATTTTTCTTCCAATCTTTACCAAACTTTATCAGATTGTTACTATCAATGAAATGTTGGATAAGTTTGAAAAACAACCAAATCGGATTAGTAGCACCGGAGTTATGGCCCTTGATTTAGTTAAAAGATGCTATATTTTGCCTCATGAAGACGAAAGGGCCTACATTTGGCCGGATTTACATAAATCTTTGCAGGGATGAAGAGTACCAAGCCTAGTTGTTCATATTGTCACCTTGTTCCGGTTGAATTATTTTGGCAGAGTTATAGCCCTTTAAATGTTTGAATACACAAACTTTGTCCCGACTAGTTCTTCTGAACCCCTGGCCGGATTTAAACGAAACTTTTTAGGGATGATCAGTTCCAGGTCTAGTTGTGCATATCAATGCCGTGTTCCAATTAAATGATTTTTGGCAGAGTTATGGCCCTTTAAAGGTTTTAATACACAAACTTTTTCCGGGCTAGTTCTCCTGAACCCCTCGCCGGATTTCAACGAAACTTGACAAGGATGATCAGAGGTATCAGCAGAGGTAACAGAACACTGCCATTTTGCTCTGGGCAACTCAAATACAGTAGCTTTTGTTGCATATATCATCGCCATGTTCCCGTTGAATGATTTTTGAAAGAGTTATATACAAACTTTATCTGTAGCAAGTAGAGCGTCCACAGGCCCTCTTGGGCCTCTTGTTTTTAGCTCTACTGATCAGAGATCAGCAGAGCTTATGCCGTGGTGCGGCGTCCGTCGTCCGTCCGTCCGTCTGTCTGTCCGTCTGTCCGTTAACTTTTATTTGTAGCGACTACTCCTCTGAAACTACTGGATGGATATTCATAAAACTTTACAGAAATGTTGCCCATGAAGTCTAGTTGATCCTAGCAAAAATTCATGTTGATGTGAAATCCAAGATGGCCGCCAAAGCTAAAAATAGATTTTTTAAATTCAAGTTTGTAGCGACTACTTCTTGAAAACTATAAGTGATATTGATATGGGACTTTTTCTAAAATGATCAGCATGACATGATGTTGATCCTTGTCGAAAATCGTTTTGATTTGACGTTAAACATGGCTGCCAGCGGCCATCTTTGTTTACATAGAGTTATATAATGAAAACTTGTAGCGACTACTCCTCTGAAACTACTAGACGGATTTTCATGAAACTTCACAGGAATGTTGCTCTTGATATCTAAATGATCCTAGCAAAATTTCAGGTCGGCCGGAAATTCAAGATGGCCGCCACGGCTAAAAATAATTTTTCAATATACAAGTTTGTAGCGACTACTTCTTGAAAACTATAAGTGATATTGATATGGGACTTTTTCTAAAATGATCAGCATGACATGATGTTGGTCCTTATCAAAAATCGTTTTGATTCGACATTAAACGTAGCTGCCAGCGGCCATCTTTGTTTACATAGAGTTATATAGTAAAAACTTGTAGCGACTACTCCTCTGAAACTACTTGACGGATTGTCATGAAACTTTACAGGAATGTTGCTCTTGATGTCTAATTGATCCTAGAAAAATTTCAGGTCGGCCGGAAATTCAAGATGGCCGTCACAGCTAAAAATAGATTTTAAAAAATAAGTTTGTAGCGACTACTTCTTGAAAACTATAAGTGATATTGATATGGGACTTTTTCTAAAATGATCAGCATGACATGATGTAGATCCTTGTGGAAAATTATTATGATTCGACGTTAAACATGGCTGCCAGTGGCCTTCTTTGGTTACATAGAGTTATATAGTAAAAACTTGTAGCGACTACTCCTCTGAAACTACTTGGCGGATTGTCATGAAACCTCACAGGAATGTTGCTCTTGATGTCTAATTGATTCTAGAAAAATTTCAGGTCGGCCGGTAATTCAAGATGGCCGTCACAGCTAAAAATAGATTTGTAAAAAATAAGTTTGTACAGACTACTTCTTGAAAACTATAAGTGATATTGATATGGGACTTTTTCTAAAATGATCAGCATGACATGATGTAGATCCTTGTGGAAAATTATTTTGATTCGATGTTAAACATGGCTGCCAGTGGCCATCTTTGGTTACATAGAGTTATATAGTAAAAACTTGTAGCGACTACTTCTCTGAAACTACTTGACGGATGTTCATGAAACTTCACAGGAATGTTGCTCTTGATGTCTAGTTGATCGTAGAAAAATTTCAGGTCGGCCGGAAATTCAAGATGGACGCCACAGCTAAAAATAGATTTAAAATAAATAAGTTTGTAGCGACTACTTCTTCAAAACAATAAGAGATATTGATATGGGACTTTTTCTAAAATGATCAGTATGACATGATGTTGGTCCTTGTGGAAAATTATTTTGATTCGACGTTAAACATGGCTGCCAGTGGCCATCTTTGGTTACATAGAGTTATATAATGAAAACATGTAGCGACTACTTCTCTGAAACTACTTGACGGACTTTCATGAAACTTCACAGGAATGTTGCTCTTAATGTCTTATTGATCTTAGCAAAATTTCAGGTCGGCCGGAAATTCAAGATGGCCGCCACGGTTAAAAATAGATTTTCAAAAAACAAGTCTGTAGCGACTACTTCCTGAAATCAAAATCAATCAGTAGAGCTTCAAGGTCATTGACCTCTTGTTAAGTAACAAATTCTAAAACATTGAATTTGTTAATATGAATGAAATAAATTGATAATACTATTAACTGAGGTTCCTTAATAATGGAAGAGAATGACATATTTTGAGATTTTTATATAACAAATCGCAATTTCTCGAATATTTGTGCACCACCGTCCCTTGGTTTTGCCTACAAAAGTCAGGGTCAATTATTATCTCAAATCTTGCGAGATCGATCAATAAGAA